>JAOTRH010139986.1:0-45542 GCA_034768845.1 Heliamphora exappendiculata | reverse complement strand
AGCTTCAGGCAGCGACAGCAGGCGACGATGGCAAGCGGCGGCGACGCGAAGGCGGTGAAGATGGCTGGTGGTGCCGCTACTGGGCGGAGATGGCGGAGGTGGCGACACCCTGTGTCGTCGCGGTGATGTGGCCGGTGATGCCCCATCACCGCGACGATGCTAGAAAAAATACTACAGGCTACAAGAACGTATGCTCTGATACCATGAAGAAATTGATAAGAGAAAATAACTGTATATATTTTCTGTATATTGAAATTGTACAATATATGGCCTATTTATAGGCGAATATGGATAAACAATAAAGGAAATCAAATCAGAATAAAATCAATTTAATCAATCTAATATTCCAACACATATGATTAGTCTGACAAGAATGAAAAAAGGTGACAGTCTTGGAAGCACGGATATAGGATACAGTGCAATACAGATACAATAATACAACAAAATCAAAAAATGTAGAATACTAGCATGACAAGGATACGTTTGTAAAAAAAATATTTTTTATAATTTGAAGCATTATTTATAAAACTAAACCAAAAAGCAAGACTTAATTCATTTTGTTGTGACTTGTTTGTTATAAAAGAACAAATATTTGTTTTTCTATACTAATTAATGAAATGTTTGGCCCAAAGTAATTGGGCTTGACAAACTCAATCAGAAGACTAAACTAAACCACGAGTACAGTTTATGTAGTTGGCTGGATTTAACATGCACAGTCAGTCAATTTTGGTTGTAAATTAGGAAGCTGAGACCATCAGTTCAGTGATATTTTTTGAGAAAAGACCAACCACCGTTGACCAATTAGAACCCTAGCATAAGGTCTCTAAATACATTTAACAAATCGTATACATATACCAAAACAGATAGCCATTTACAAAAGCTAAAACACAAGCATTGTATGAACTTTTTTTGTGTTTATATTAATTTATCCAATATTATGTATGATGCCAACGTATTGGACCTGCTATCGAGAGATAATCAGGCTGACTATCGGCATTAGATGCATTTTTAATTCTTGCCCAACTTTTTGTAGAGAGATAGCCTAAAAACCAGACTTCTGTATCTCTTATCATAATTCTTAGAAAATATCGAGGGTCATACTGTACTCAACTTCTAATGAATTATTTGGCTTGGATTAAATATAGAAAATGGGTTGTTGAATTACAGGAAAATGAATATGGATCTGAAAATGGGCTGTGATGGCATGGTCTATAGGTTTGTTATAATAAGATTTGCAATTTGTGACAAAATTTTGTTTATTATAAAAGAACAAATATGTGGTTTGTTATAAAAAGAACAAATTTGGTTTGTTGTTATCATTAAAAAAAATTGTTTGACCCAATCAGAAGACGAAACCTACCAAACTGAACGGCCAGCACTATTCATGCAATCAACTTTGATTTAACATTCACAGTCATTCGTTTTTGGTTAAAATTCAGGGAAACCGGGACCATCAGTTCGGTGTTGACTTTTTGCCAAGAAAACAACACCGAACGATTTCCAAATACTTCTAAGAAAATCATATACATATACCAAAATAGAGAACCACTAGCAAAAGCTAAAACATATACATTGAGCGTAGCAATTCGGTTTTGCAAGAAAATTATCGTCGATGTGGGAATTGACAGGCGTCTCGGGGGAAATAGTCAATACCTATTGCATATGAGTACCGTATCGGCCAATACACTTGATATGTGAATCATTACATGATAATAACTCTGTTAAGCACCTTTTAACTATTTTCATCCATTCTAGACCCTTTCATCATGTAATGTTCTTTCCCCTTTGTTACTTTCCAATGCCAATAGACTCGATTCCTGGTGCTACATAACATGTACACAACATATGCAAATTATGTATATATATATATATACACGATGTATAATTGAGTATTATGATTTCAATAGTTGTACATTAGGACTCTAAATCTTACTAGACATGCAATAAATCCTAAAGTCCTGATAGATTTTTTGAAAAGATATATTATAATATTCTTCTACTGATGTATTTGCATATATATATATACATGCTCACTCATTAAAGTTAATTAATATTATTCTACCAACAAATATTAGCTTTTGTTTACTTTATTATTCCGAATTATCTATTCTAGTAACATTTCTAATGTCTTAGATAACGAAATTCTCCTTCCATATGAAAATATCAATTTTGTTGCCTTTAAAATTAACATGAATTCAATATTATATTGCATAACATGTTTTAGGTGTTAGAAGGTTGATTAAAACTTACTATAAACATCTAATGTGAAATAAATAAGGTTAAACATGCTTATCTATGAGTTTAATGGCATTAGCTAGCTCTAGAAAAAATTCACAAGTCCAATTTTTTATTCAATTACATAGTAGGCAGTATGCGATCGCGGCCATGACGCCAGCCGATACCGTGATTTAAAACTTTTGTGAGACATCTCGATTGTGGAACTACTAGCATGCTTATTGTCTCGTAACAACCGGGACTAACCGAGGATGGCACTATTACATTAAAAACATGTAGCTTGTAATACAAGAATATCAATGAATACAAGGATATCAATGAAATCAAATATGAGATTTGATATAGACAATTAAGAACCATAGTTTGAGCATTTCATTTCAAAATAATACAGTACTTAAATCTAGCAACAAATACATCACTCGCCTTATATCCTTAGTTTGACTTCCTCTAATTGAATGATCCTACGCAATAATGGACACGCACATTGAAGCTCCCTTTGCTGGTTCATGGGTCCCAAAAAGCTGACATGGCTTTTTGGAGGTGGATGTCATTTTAAAGCTGAAGGATGTTTCATATGTATATGTAGACACTCCAATTTGATCCCACCAAATCTTAAGCTTATCCGGGTGAGTTCGATGATGAAAACCAAGTGAAATAATGTCTTCGAACGATTGTCAGGAAGCAATCTGAATCCAGTACTCTGTGAAATCAAACCAAAAGATTACATTTCTTAATCCTTGAGACTGCTATCTCCAAACCTTACAACCTGATTGTACACTGGCTCAAGTAACTACACCCGTAACCTTTGAAGCTTGCGACTGGTATGATAAATGTTGTGACCGCAATGTGAAACTTTTGGAAACCCTAATAGTTGTTACGGTCGCAACCTCTAACCTCACGGTCGCAACCTTTGATGGTGGCCACCATAACCTTTTTTAGGCCAGTCTAAGCTTTAAACGTGGCAGCACCTCATTGGTTGGCATGTTCTATATAAACGTACCTTTGGTACGATCTTGAAGAGGGCACTTTGGCTGACGTCGATATACTACTGCTCTATAAAGTAAAATTCAAATACACCAACACTCTGTTGTGCTCCCAACCCACACCTTGATCCATACTACAGCTCGATTTTGAATTAAATATTAGAATTGGACTGCTTCTCAAATATTGGACTGACGATTCTACATTTCACGACTCGAGGACTCCTTTGGATTATTGCATTTCAGGTATTTTGTTAGAACCTTGACACTTCTCTCCTCACATTTTTTATCCCTATGGGGAGGTCGGGTTTTGAATTTCAATTTCAATTTTCGAATTGCATGCTTCTTCTTTTGTCTTGCTATCATTAGGTTTAATTACTTCGTCCATGTATTTGATTGTCAATTTTGAGTTATTGAATCGAGAGCATGCTTAATTTTAGAGAACTTGGTTAACTTTTATTATAATGTGGTTCAAATAGTTTCAATTGTGATTTTGTTTATACTGCACACTAGCACCCCAACACACTATCCATTAAACTGTCCATTAAAATTTAGCAACATAGTGCCCACAAATCCTGCGGTCGCAACAATCAATGTGGCAGTCGTGACATTCTGGCACTGACATCCTCACGATCGAAACACTTAATGTTGCGCCCGTACACTTTTACTTTTTTTCCCCCTTACGACCACAACATTTATATGTTACAATTGCAAGCTTTGTTTAATCCCAGTAGCTTAATTTTGTTCCAGCATGCTATTTCTAGTGTCTATCAGCATGATTGAGGTTTAAAACTCTTAGAATTGCTTTATTTTAGTTTAAAATCATATTATGCTGGCTTAGTATTCTTATTAGGTTTTGTTAGTTTGAATTAATCGATAGCATCTTCTAATCATTGCATGCAATTTGTGCCGTATATCCTTTAGTTGAACTTTGCATGCTTACGATTTAGGATCCCTTTCATACTTGGTTACCATTTTGATTTGTTTATATGCTAGATTATGTTATTTCACTATTTGATTTTGAATTTTCTCTTTTTGTCCCTATTTTTTATGTTTACATGCATTTGAGAAATATAATTAAAAAATCAATGATGATTAGTACAGTCCAACCTCACGGTTGGGCAAACGGGCTGTCTAACGCTCTTTTCGATTCGTACCTTAGCTATCGAACCAATATTTTCTCTAGTTAAACATTTTAAAGGTCAGTGGCTCCTGTTTAGTTTTCTTAATTTTTTTCAAAAATCAAGTGACGATTCCAATTTTCAATAAAAAAAGGTTTTCAAAATCTTTTAGTTTTCAAGATGTTAAAATATTTTGAAAATAACTCTTGAATTCTCTATTTTTGAATAAAATCCCAAAATTCAAGTGCTATGGTATTTTTTGGCCGCTCTGCTGGGGACTATTTTTAAAACAAATAAGAAGGTAAAATTTGAAAATATCATTGGTTCTTAATATGACTTTCTCGTTTGTATTCTCGCACACATCTAGTTTGCTCCATTGAATAAGGGAGGTCTATTAGTGGACTGATATTTAGACTGAATAGGTCCGATGCTAGCGGTTTTCATATAAACTCTTAGATGGTTAAGTAAAAAACAAGAGTCCAAACTTTGATACCAATTATTAATTTTAAACAACCCAAGAGGGAGGTAAATTAGGTTTTAAAATGATAATAACAATTTTAAAAAAAATTTCAAAAACTTTTTAATATCACAAATAATTATAGCAAGTATAATCAAATAATAAAGTAATGCGAATATTAAAGAGGTTAGAGAAAGAGAAATTGAACCGAACACCGGGACTTATAGTGGTTCGATTTATTCTAAACTTACGCCCACTCCTCAAGACTCCCTTTGAAATTTTCACTAATGTAGGATGTTCACGGGTGCATTCAAAGTCTTTTACAACTTCAAGATGATCCTACAAAAAACACGCCTCTATTTTTCTTCTAATCTCTGGAGTTTTTCTTTGATAAAATTTACCCATTCACTCAAATGATAAATTGTGACTTATCCATAGATACAATAAATGGGATGCTTTAATGAGTATCACTCACTCTCTTTACAAAATGATTGGCAATAAATGAGAAATAAATAGATGAGATACAAGTGCTGGAGTTATAAGCAATAAATCAGAGTTTGAAAGGTTTTGACTTTGAATCAAGCAATACAACAGTAAATATAAGTCTCTAAATATTTTAAATGCTGAGTAGTAACTCCTTATATAAGCTCTTGAGGATTCATGATCGTTGGAGATAGGTGTGAGCAATAAATGCCAAAAATTCAACCGTTGAACTCTTCCACGTATTTTGAATTTCGTCGCAGGTGTCGACACAAATGGTTTTGGGTCAACACAAAACTTCTAGGGCATGATTTTTTAAGTGATTGGGTTGACTCAGATCTTCATTAGTGTCGACACGATTTCTGCATTCTTCTCACCAACACAATGGTGTCGACACAAATACTTTTGGTGTCGACTCATTTTGTTCTTCAATTTTTCAGGATGGCCTTTTTGTGTCGACTCGAATTGCCTTTGGTATTGACACTAAAAAGTGCAGGAACCCTTCGTGATTTTGTGTCGACTCTTTTTGACTTTTGTGTTGACTAAAAAATCTTTAAGCAGGCTTGACAAATTTATGTCGACTCATGTTGCATTTTGTGTCGATTCACAAATTTTGCAGGTAGCATCGGTATATTTATATCGACCCAGCTTTAATTTGTGTCTCAAAAACCAGGATAACCAAAGTGAAGAATCACTTGGTGTCGACTCAAACCTAGTTTGTGTCGACTCTTTTTAAGAGCAGAGAGTCTCGGTTCTTTTGTGTCGGCTCAAATTTTATTTGTGTCGACTCAAAGTTTAATACCTGAAACATCTTAAGCAAAAACATTAATATGTCAACTCATTAGCTCAAAGGTGTTGACACACTTTAGATAATCAAGTATTCTTTGCCTTAAGGTGTTGACTCAAATATTAATTAGGGGCAACACAAAATATTTTTATTCAAAAATACTTAAGTGTCAATTCATTTTAGAGATGAGTCATCTCATATGGTTAAAGGTGTCAACTCATTTGTCATTTTGTGTCAACACTTTCTTTATGAAAATATTAAATATTATATTTTTAAATCAATTTAACTTAGAAAATGAATTATGAAAGTCATCAAAATCTAATTAAAATGCCTTTGGGCTAACACTGTGTGCTATTAAGTGCGAAAAACGAATCGAAATATCCTTATTTAATGCAAAACAAAGGGTCACAAATATACTATTTAATGAAGAAACTTCATATAGATATGCTTTTGATTGAAATGAATATCAAGATAACAAATAACCAATGAAAACTTTATCCACGACACTCTCGAGAGAGAGAAGATCAGGGTTTATAGAAATGTTGTGGTTTTCTAAAGTTACCTCGTATGAATATTCACCTCGAATGCCTCCTCGAATGTGGGAATCGAATACCCCCAAGCCAAACATGCTCCAAAGTCTCACCGGTGCAAGCAAAATCACGAACTGGGCTCAGGAGTGTATAGTAAGAATATTGAAATATCGGGTGGGGATTGGTTTTTGCAGAGCTTGGGCATCTAGGTTGTTCTCTCTTCGTTTTCTATGCAAAACGTCACCTATTTATAGACAATGAGGCAACATAGACCCCCTTTAGAATGCTGCTACCTGTTCAAAAAGGTGTCAAAGTAGCGGCCGCTACCTTTTTGCTTTTGTACAGTGTCGGCCGCTACCTTTTTTATAATGAAAAGGTCAACCATAATTTTCAAAAGTCACGACCAAGTTTAAGATTTTAGGAAAGTGATGATCGTGAGAATTGAAGGTGGCGGCCTGTTCTAGGATCACAAAAAAGTGGGGACCGCTGGAGTAAAGACATGGCCTGCTCTAGGATTTTTGAAATTGGTGGCGGCCGTGAAGTTATTGATGCTACGGCCTGGATGTTTTTGGTGGTTTCTTGGGTTTTGAACCAAATTCTTGACTTTTTTTGCTTGGGAATATCCTTGAGTATAATTATCACATTTTCGTCATTGGAGAGCATTCGAGACGGGTGCCTAAGATTTGATTTAGTTAAATTGTGGTGTCTACAGTATGTAATATGCTAATATGAAAATATATTGATATGTTAACATGCTAATTTGTGTAATGCATATGGTTTCAGTTGAACTTGCTTCACAATATCAAATAATTTATTTAGGAATATGATTACTATAAATTGAAAATGTAAACAAATTCATGACCGTGCATAAGATATACTACCATATGAATTGTAAGGGAATAAAAAAGTATCAATATCTAATTATCATTATAAATGAATAAAAATATATTCTTAAACGTACATAAGCTATAAATTTATTCAATTTTCATAATTTGAATAAGATATTATGTTATATAAATTATAAGAGAATATAAAAGTATATATATATAAATCATTATAAGAGATTAAAAACGTATCTTTAAATATACACTAATAATAAATGTATTCAATTTTTATAATTTTAAAGACATTTTTGGTACACGACATAATAATGAAATTTAATAAAATATTTATTTAGACTTTGATTTTTATCTCTAAATAAGGATCTAAAATAGAATCTTAAATTAAATCACCATTTGTAAAATGATACGTATGTAAGGTCATTTTTTAAAATAATACGTTTGCAAAACTAATTTCTAAAATAATATGTATGCACTCATTAATTGGTCACATCAATACAACATATTTATATGGTGTCGCTTGTTCGGGGCTTCTTAGATAATGTCATGTTTGGACTAAATTGTAAGATTTTTGCCTTTTAAGAATTTTTTTAATCTTTTTATTAAAATTTTTACTTTTTAAAATTATTTGAATGTAAAAAATTAAAAAGACAAAAAAGATTAATTAAAAAATAAAAAAACTCACTAAATACAAAATAAGTAACATATAATCTCGTCTATCGACCTAGTTTACCTTATTTTAATTATTTTTTTTTTAATTCTTTAAATTAAAATTATATAATAATTTAATAATAATAATAAAATTTACTAATCCCCCGCGGGGGGGTTTTTATTTTAAAAATTTCAAGGGAAGATTCGAGAAACGCGAGTGCCCTCTGCTTGCCGCGTTCTCTGAACGGCGGAAGTAGTAGAGCATGCAGAGAAATGGTGAATATCAATCTGCCCGAAGAACTCATCCCTGAAATCCTCAAGCGCCTTCCCGCGAAGTCGCTTCTTCGCTTCAGGTGCGTTTGTAAGTCATGGTGCTCTCTAATCATAGATGCCGATTTCATCGCCAAATACATTAATCAAAACAATACCGGCCGCAACAACACTCACATATTGCTAAGAAATTACTCTGAGACCCACAAGAAAGAGCTTTACGCGTTTCACTCTGACAATCCCTCATTTGATTTGCACACAGAACTTGAATTCCCTTTCAAGAGCGTCAATCCTTACTTCCGTATAGTGGGTTCTTGTAATGGGTTGATATGTTTGGCCGACACATTGTATACGCACAAAAATGACATAATTCTATGGAATCCTTCAATTAGAAAGTTCTTGAGCCTTCCATCGCCTAGTATTAGATCTGAAACGGTATGGTGGCTTATGACCGTGTTGGGTTTTGGGTTTGATCCCAAGAAAGATGAATACAAGGTGGTGATGGTTGCTAGTAACGGGTCAACAAAGTTCGACTTGGGGTGGAGCTTTATGAGTTGAAGAGGGGATCTTGGAGGATCATAGATGCGGCTGTGCCCCCGTATGCGATGCATCATTGTTGGTTGCAGGCTAATGTGAATGGCGCCGTGCATTGGCTTGCGTTTAATCCGAGCATGGTTGGTGGGTTTCAGAGTTTGATTGTGGCATTCGATGTGATTGATGAGGTGTTTCGGGAGATCATGTTGCCACCTAGTCTTGCTGGTGAGCATCTTCTGGATTTGTCTCTTACTGTATGTGGGGGTTCGCTTGCAGTGTGCAATTACTATCAAGGTACTCAGCACAGGGCTTGTTGCATTTGGGTGATGAAAGAGTATTATGGTGGAGCAACATGGTGTGAACTTTTTACTATTGATTTGGTACAAGGGGTAGGATTGGCATTAAGCTTTCGGAAGAATGGTGAAGTTCTTCTCGCCACAGGGGTGGGCGAGCTGGTCTCATATAACCCCAAGAAGCAAGAGGTTAAGCATCTTGGGATCCATGGGAGTTCACAACTTATTTTGTATACTGGCTCATTCTATGTGGATACTTACACTGAGAGCCTAGTTTTGCTGGACGGAGTAGATGGAGTTTTGGATTATGAGCTAGCACTTCTGCAGTTAAGGAATGGTCAAAAGAAGCAAAGGAGAATAGTAGAATAAGGCAAGAGTTTTGCCTCCCTTATTGCTAGCTGTATAGCACATATGTTAACAATTGATTGTTCTTTGATTAACTGTACGGTGCGGAGTAACTCAGGGCTTTAATGAGTTCCAAAATTCATCATGTCATTAGTGTTCTCTTTTGAATGGTATTTTGTTACCACTTGAGCATTGCATGCATAGTTAGTTCCACAAACAATAAACCCACAACACTGTTTATTTTAATTCTTCCAGTATCTAATGATGATAATCTTCCTTTTCAGGGTTTTCACTCATGTTTGCTATTGGTAATGACCAGGTGGAAACGGTGAGAAGCTATAGAAGAAGGGTGGAATTGCGTGTTTTGGTTTGTTGATATATCATAAGTTTTAGATTTTGTCATTTCATATTTCCAATGCCTTTTACATGTATATGCTTCTGTTTGTTCTTAGGATATTAGTTCCTGATGCAGTTTATTCTCGCTGAAATTTGTTTTGGGACTGCTGACTGTATAAGTGGTGATGACTTTAGTTTGATAAAGGTAGTTTGTTTGGTTTATTCCAAGCCAAGTACTGAGAATTTGGTAACTCTACTGAAAAACTATTAAGTATCAGGAAGAATCTTCTCTCTTAAATATAGGCTTTGCATCAGAAACATTATGCTTATACTCAAAGCAATTTTCTTTCTCATCACTAAAAAGCAGCTAGGCCATTTGCCATCTGTTCGCGAAGGCTTTTAAGAAGGGATTTTTGAGGACTGGAAGATAAATGACTTAACACTCTTCTAAGCCCTACCTAAGTATGATATTTATGGTACACTGAAAAACTCAAGCACTGTACCTGATACATAACGGAAATTCCTGATGTTGATTTTGTTAAGCTATTACTAACAAAAGTTGAAGTTGTAAAATTAACCTCACAATATTTGTCATTTATATTATTTGCTAGTATTCTTTGGTTCATCATAGGCAATAGGAAGGTTTAATGATCAAAATAAAATATGAGTTTGTCCATCTCTGCCTCTACTTCAACTGAAGACTGCATCTAATTTTGTGTTCTAGACTTCCAGATGCTTTACAGAAAACAGATGTCAGAATGCATGATTTATGAGGAGATGTTCTTTATTAATTATATCATACTTCAAAGTCATGCTCTTCATTTGTTATATGGCCGCTTTGGAAAGGTTACAAATTATAGCAATTTCACTAGCTTTGTTGGCAAATTTCTATTTCCTATTATAGTTATCCCTTAAAGAGTGGTATTATACATGACATCCTTGATTGTTATTAAATTCTTTTAGTTTTAATTGCTAACTTACAATACCCATAAAAACAATGACTTTGAATTTGCTCAAATTATACTTTATGTAAACTTCAAATGTCAGATTTATCAATATGAGTTGTGTGATTCAGCTTTCCCCTACTGTTATCTTAAATGTATCCAACAACTGAATGGTATAAGTTGAGAAACTCTAGAGTACTAGCAGGTATTAGCACGCTTAATGTATGTTTTCTCATATGTTTCTTCTCAACTATATTGTGCAAAAAAGTTACTGAAACTTAAGTTGTGACAGGTACAAATAAATGAATGAATAGGATAATCCTGTTTTTGTTAGCTAAAATGTTATCACTGTAGGGCTTGAACATATTTTGCACGCCAATTTTAATAATTGGCAATGAATCACAAAGCTTCCATTATGTAACATTTATGGAAGATATTGAGGTAACAAGAGACCATGACAAAGGATTTGGAAGAATTTGATGAAAAGAAGAATCAATTATTATGTCATTCAAAGGGGAGAGTTATGATGCCATGTCTTAGGAAAAAAATGCCAGGAGTCTTTTTTGAAAAGTGAAAAATGGCAAGATTTTGCTGCACAAGAAAATCTTGCCTTTTAAAATCTGTGTGGTTCGAAGAATGAGAGACGTATTAGCTGAATTACTTGTTGGTTCTAATTAATTGTTGATATTTTGCTGCATGAATGCTTCGCTGGTGTCTCCATGTCCCTTCTTCCATTGTTCTTCTGACTAAGAGATCAACCCTATATAAGTCTGATTGTGAAAATAATTTAATTTATTTGGATTGCTTAACTTCACTTATTCATTTAACTCAATACCATGATACGATTCAGTTACAGTAGAAAGGCACAGTTTTAAAAAGCCATTGTTAACCATTGATCCTGACCCCGGGGATCCGTGAACCAACCAAACCGTCTTGTATACAAAGGTCACTAACAATAACTCTTTTTTACTAAAGATTTGAGTTTGAAATATATAAGAATACAAACTTCGTTGAGCAATCAAATTATCTCACATATCCTGAATTTTAAGTCATACTTTATGCGAACTATGTCCATTGAAAGTTTTTTACATCATAAGAAAAACATTTCTTTTCAAGAATAAATTCAAAAGATTCAAATTAGATAAACTTAGTTTTCAAAAATTTAAGTACAGCCCACGAAAGAATATGTGATAACATATGTTCACATTAAATTCTCGTAGTAATTACATTTATTCCAGTTACTTCCTGTACAAACATAATTTAAATACAATGAAGCAAAATTTTCTTCTAGTCTTCCCCAACTTGCAACCCTTTAGCCACGCTCAAATCCTCAGAACTTGAAATATTTTAGTACACAAATATGAGCCGAAACTCGTAGGATAAAGACTAACTCTATGGTAAACATGATTTGCGAGGCGTGATGAGGGCAACGGAAGTAAAAATATAAATTTTTACCAACTCATTATAACTTCATACGCACACACCTACGCATGTCAATTCATTCAATTTATCCTTTCACATTATCTATATCATCATTTTATTATTCGATTTTTACAAAAATTGTGTCACATTTTTTGTACCAAGTTTATCACAAAACCGTATCACAATTAAATTATTACAGTTAATGAATCGACATCGGGTGCAGCTTATAGAAACCCTCTATATTATCCCAATAGGCTAGCGAAGCCATTGGGTAATAGATAGCTCTATCACCACGATACAACACCACGTTTCGGGGGACAACCCGTAGACACGTGGTTTCCATCTTACGCAAGCTTTTGGTCTTTCACCGTGGAGCCGCCAGCCCAACTTAATTCATGAACCTTCGCGGGCTTTCACCGCAGAATTGTAGTCCCTCATTATGCAAGAACCTTTGCGGGCTTTCACTGCATGACCGCAACCCCTCATTATGCATATTCCACATTCAACCATAGGGTGTCAACTCAAACTAATAGTTTCATTATGTAGCTTCCCATAGTTCACACCATTACTCAATGTCACTAAATACCAACATAAATGTTAACTCAATTATAATCATATCATATTTCGTTTAGGTACTCAAATTTTCTTTCATAACTTATGCATCATGTATCATCACTTCAACATGTAAGCCCTCATGATTCTAATATTCTGGAGTAACTTCATAGCGTATCAACACGAAATTAACTTGAACAGTAATCATATTATTTTAAAAGAAAGCACCCATCATATGTATATACAAATACATTTAAAATCTCATTTATTCTTTTCAAAAGCTTAGAATTTTATGTTATAATATGACCATGTCAAATCACAATCCTTCAATAGCCCACTTTACAATTCAAACCATGTCAATTCACAACCCTTCAATAGCCCATTTTATAATCCAAAACCCACTAAAGCTAGCATTTAATCAACCCAATTTTAAAACAAAGACGAGAAACGAGTTCAAAATCTTTTTCAAATACGTCCAACCGAGGGTTTAATTAGTGAAAAAAGGTATTCCAAATAAGTGTCAAACCTTTAAACAAAACACAAAAAAGTTTGAAAGCTGCTAGACCGATCGATCAGTTAAGAGATCGATTGATCGGTCCCTTACCTACACAAAAGAACCGAGAGCTTCAAATGACCGCTTGATAGACCGATCGATCGGTCTATCAATTCATCCTGCTTTAGGTCCTTTTTCAAGCTAAAATTTGATTTTCAACATTTAAAAGATTCTATGTACTTTTCAACACATTTTAGGCAAATAAAGACCCTTTAAAAAGAAGGAAGAACCATTCCAAAACATCTTTTGGGACACATGAATTTATATAAAAGTAAAAGAAATTCAACTGGAAACTTCTTTTTTACAATAAACTCCTAAAACGATGATGAAAGACCCAATTTTCCCAAAATTTCATGTTTTATCAAGAGGCTCCACCATTCTTAACTTTAGCTAGAATTGTAACATTAGTTCATTTTGTATCAATTTATCTCAATATAACAAAATTCAAACTCTCAATTTTTGTTCATTCCTCATAAACTTAATACATCCCATCAAATTTCCTCAAAACCCAACTCAAGTCTCAATCATATGTATGTCTCATGCTAGGGTTTAATCTTATAAAAAAGTATCAATACAAATCACCACAAATCACAAGGGTTAGTCTAGATCCTACCTCATAGAAGTTCCACCATCAAGGATTAAGCCTCGTGTGAGCTCCAATCCATCAAAATCCAACATAAGCGGCTACGGAAGAGCTTTCCACGAACATCCGCACTCTCCTACAGTAGCTCGCACAAGGAAACGACAAGATTTTAGCCTCCAACGAACATAGAAACTCTCATGAACCTCCATAAGCCAAACCCTAGATCACTTCTAAGCTTTAGAGAGAGAGGTGAGAGGAGAAGAATGATAAAACAAACCCAAAAATTGAAATTTATAGCCTCTGTTCGTCACAGACCGATCGATCTGTCTCCAAACCAATCGATCGGTCTCCGCGACTACGCTGTTGGTCCAATTTTGAACAAACTTATCTCCTTCATCCGAACTCCAAAAGGGTCGTTCTTGTGTTCAAACTGAAGCCCTGAAAGTTTACTTTTCAATGATTCAAATCTCATACCAAAATTCATTTTGTACAAAACGTTATGGCCAATTTAGTGAAGGTATGTCACTTTCCTTCACACACTTTTTACTTATTTTTGTTCAAACATCCATTAGAGCCCCATATTCTTCTTCTAACATACCTTTCAAGCGTATTCAAGCTCAAAATATCACCAAACTCAAGTTTTAATTCTTACTCCCACCAACACCTAATCATTTCTAAAATAAAATGGGTCGGGGTCTCACAACTCTTCTGCCCTTAAAAGAATTTCGTCCCCGAAATTCAATATGGGATCTCAAGCCAAACATCACCGCAAAGTCCTCACTGACGCCATTGGTTTCCATCAAACACCAGATCAAGATCTAACGCACCCTGCCAAAGTCTCGATACACGACTCTCACCGAAAACAATCCACTCCACTAACAAACGCATAACACGAGGTCAAGCTATCTAGGAACCTGATCCCAAACACTCTTTTTACTACATAGAGACTATCACCTCTATTCTTACTACCACATACCGGCTTAATCACATCTCGCAAGACAAGACTCTTCACGATCAACTTGCTACAAAATCAACCCAGCATTAGAGCGATAAAATCAACACAGGCATCCACTAACCCACTCAAACCCAATCATACTTCTCACGTAACAGCTCGCCACTACACAACCCAACATCTCACCCTCAGATCACTGTCATCTGACGTTAACCCCAAACTTTGATACCAACACATACATCGATCCCCTGAATCCACAGTAGCAAGTTCTCGAGCCCAAGGCTTATTTGTCAAATAACCAATTAAGACTTGTCTTTTACACTTAGCAACTTCTAGCAACTTCTTCTTATATAGAACTCGTCACTGCTCTCTTATTCCCAAACCAAACCATCATGTCAGTCCCGATAGGTCATACCACCCTGTAGCTTCTAAAACATCAAATCCTTTTTGATTCATATCTTACCAGACTCTTGGAGCCACAATTCGAACATATGGTTACACCCAAAACACAACACTTACTACAGTCGACGACCATTCTTCAACTGTAAGAACTCAGAGTAGTTCAAGCCCCCAACAAACATAAACTTAAACTCACAAAAATTCATCAGAAACCTACCACGTGAATACCCCCACCGTAAGGTTCCAACAAACTTTCCATTCCACTGAGAACTAAAAGTACCATCACATCCCACACCACTCAGAACATACTGTGCATAACGGTTATCAATTCTCAATCGTTCCCTACAGAAGGACTCTATGCTTCAATCTTGACCCTCTTATCCACAAAGGTAAACCTTCCTGCTCTACTAATCCAATCTCACAGGGAACACATTCCAACACATCTCATTCATGCGGTAAAGTAAACAAGCGCTATTAGGAAAACCCACGAGGAACCCAGTCCTCCAATCACCCGATCTCAATGGTACCCATTCCCTACACACAATTTACGAATCACAACATAGATACTAATCCACAGCTACTTTCATCTCTCCAAAATAGCCAGATCAAAAATCAACCCACAATCCTTATCATGATATCCAGATCATCTGCTACACTAAGCCTTCAACTCTCAAATCTCATTCACACACACATGAACTCCATCAATCCTTCATACCTCGTACAACACATCACGTTGTGCCAAGACCTCACTTCACAAGGTTGTGCTTCATTATCCTAACTCCCATTAGTCAAATCACTGCCTCGAGCCCAGTGTCCAAATAATTCACATAGAAAACGTACGACACTAAACTAAAGAACCCCAATCCTGAGACCTTCCATCCAAAGTCACCAATGACTTCCACAACCATGCAGACGCCTCCCACACTTCCACTCCTCGGGTACACATCTGTCACCGACACCTTAACACCTGATTTCTCATTTATCGCTCTAGGCCATCCGAACCACACAGTGCATTACTAAACCTTATTACTCTATACTTTTTTCTCTTAGGCAGACAACATATCTACTTTTAAACCCAAGGTCGAATACAATCATCCTCCAAACATGATCTCCTGATTACGAAGATAACAACCAAACTACGGATCTGCATTCTCATAGGAATTCCACAAAGCTAATACTCGAGTTCGCAGGGTAGAATAAACAGGCCCTTCAAGGAACCACAGGAAAACAAACCGACACTCCTACGATCCCCATGCTTTATTCCCCTCAAGGAAAATAATCACATTGGTCAATCAACTACATAACATTTTTGCAGCTAGGAAAATCACAAGTCAACTCTAGATTCTCACTCCATGTCACTACCTCCCAGAATCACCAGACATAATGAGAATATTCCTCGTCGCACCAGATCCTCATACTAAGATCTTCACTCAAACATTTCAACTATTGGTCACTCTATATCCCAACGATGCATCTCACGCATCCATAAGACTCCCACCGTTTATCCATCAAAGCACAATGCCGCACACACTCGCCTTACCTTTAGACCATCTTCTTACAGAGTCACGTTACACTAACTCAATTTCCAAAAGGTAGGTATCAACCAAAAAAATAAGCAAAACCATGCTATAGTTTCAAACTCGCAGCTCCGATACCTCCATCAGAGGACATATAGCACTCATTTGAAATCACTCGTCTCTTATATCACTATACAAGCACCACCAGCACATAGCTATCTGGACATAAAAGCCACTACACACAACAAAAGCAAACAAACCTCGCCTACCAATTCTAGACCAAATGGTACCACCACCTTACTAGCCCATGAGGGTAAAATAACACCACCACATCTAGAACTTAAGCTCAAATACAAACCACCGTCATCTTCCTCTTAAGGGATCTCTACCTATCAACACGCTGTCTGAAAACAACCAAGCTAACCACACCAGCAACACCTATCACCTATCCCATAAGCCTTATACACTCACATTCACGTTCTTACCATACACCATACATACGTGTATATTGCTCGAGAATCAATTCGTCGATAACATATCCAACCTTTATACTCATCATCGTACAACTTTCAATTTCTATCAAATGATGTAACTCAACGACGCACCAGAAAAGAACTCAAGGGCCATCCATAGACTCTCAAAACTATCTGGCATCACTTTAGCTACTAAACACAGTCTAACCTCAGACTTTCTAACACACCTTAAGCCAGGGATTATTACGCTCCCGTCCACTATGCTCCCATCCACTATGCTTCCGTCCATGCCCATTCTCAGGGCACACGGCTCATGACACAGCATGGCTCAAGACATAGCACGGCTCAAGACATAGCACGGCCCATGACGTACATAATCCACAACGCACCCAAAACCACATCAAATGTCCAACCACAACAATCAACCTCTGAGAGGTTTCAAACACCCTACCACACTCATTCATCAAGCTAATGGAAGCCCAACCCCCAGCAGGCAACTACTACAATCCTCCCAACTCACATGGATACAACACACAGACTTACATCCACCACAATCACTGACCACTGAGTCATACTCCCACAATCTACGCCACCATTTGGACCATAGCTCACCCTAATCCCTCAGGCATAACTCTTTCAAAGAAGATATCACAACTCCCAACTAGGTTAAACTTAACTTAACCTTTTAAAACCAATCTATACACTACCCACCACCTAGTCACATCACACCAACACATATTCACATACTGAGGGAAAGCCTCAAAGTAATGCAACAATCTAGGCAACTAATTCAGATTTCTCATAGAAAGAGCGTCGGCCAAACGCTTTTCTATTTCGAACCCTAAAGTAGTTGATCGGACGCCAATTGTCACGCCACATCACCCCAAGACTCAACCTCCATGCTCATATAAACACATAACACGCGCAAAATAATTCAACCGCAAACCCATGCAAGCACACAATTCATGTTGTGTAGTTGTGCCTAATCTCATCAAACAATTCTCATTTATAGGTCATCGAAACTTCCCACGGCTCCTAGGTATTCGAACCTAGAGCTCTGATACCATTTGTAACATCCTGACCCTAGGGATTCCTGAACCAACCCAACCGTCTTGTATACAAAGGTCACTAACAATAACTCTTCTTTACTAAAGGTTTGAGTTTGAAAGATATAAGAATACAAACTTCGTTGAGCAGTCAAATTATCTCACATATCCTGAACTTCAAGTCATACTTTATGCGAACTATGTCCATTGAAAGTTTTCTACAACATAAGAAAAATATTTATTTTCAAGAATAAATTCAAAAGATTCAAACTAGATAAATTCAGTTTTCAAAATTTTAAGTACAACCCACGAAAGAATATGTGATGACATATGTTCACATTAAATTCTCATATTAATTACATTCATTCCAGTTACTTCATGTACAAACATAATTTAAATACAATGAAGCAAATCTTTCCTCTAGTCTTCCCCAACTCGCATCCCTTTAGCCACGCTCAAATTCTCAGAACCTAAAATGTTTTAGCACACAAATATGAGCCGAAACTCGTAGGATAAAGGCTAATTCTATGCTAAGCATGATTTACGAGTTGTGATGGGTGCAACCGGAGTTTAAATGCAAATTTTTATCAACTCATTATTCCTTAATACGCACACACCCACGCATGCCAATTCATTCAATTTATCCTTTCACATTATTCATATCATCATTCCATTATTCAATTTTTCACAAAAATTGTGTCACATTTTCTGTACCCAGTTTATCACAAAATTGTTTCGCAATTAAATTATTACAGTTAATGAACCAACATCGGGTGCAGCTTATAGAAATCCTTCCCTATTATCCCAATAGGTTACGCGAAGCCATTGGGTAATAGATAGCTCTATAACTCACCACGATACAACACCACGTTTCGGGGGCTAACCTGTGGGCACGTGGTCCCCATCTTGCGAAAGTTTTTGGTCTTTCACCGTGGAGCCGCCAGCCCAACTTAATTCATGAACCTTCGCGGGCTTTCACCGCAGGACAACAACCCCTCATTATGCATATTCCAGATTCAACCATAGCGTTTCAACTCAAATTAATAGTTTCGTTATGTAGCTTATCATAGTTCGCACCATTACTCAATGTCACAAATACTAACATAAATGTTAACTCAATTATAATCATATCATATTTCGTTTAGGTACTCAAATTTTCTTTCAGAACTTATGCATTATGCATCATCACTTCAACATGTAAGTTCTCATGATTCTCATATTCTAGAGTAACTTCATAACGTATCAACACGAGATTAACTTGAACAGTAATCATATTATTTCGAAAGGAAGCACCCATCACATGTATGTACAAATACATTTAAAAACTCATTTATTCTTTCCAAAAGTTTATAATTTTATGTTATAATATGACCATGTCAAATCACAACCTTTCAATAGCTCACTTTACAATCCAAAACCTACTAAAGCTAGCATTTAATCAACCTAATTTTAAAACAAAGACGAGAAACGAGTTCAAATTTTTTTTCAAATACATCAAACCGATGGTTTAATTAGTGAAAAAGGGTATTCTAAATCTCCCAAGTGTCAAATCTTTAAATAAAACACAAAAAGATTTGAAAACTGCTAGACCGATCGATTAGTCCCTTACCTGCACAAAAAATCGAGAGCCTCAAAGGATCGCTTGATAGACCGATCGATCGGTCTATCAATCTGTCCTGCTCTAGGTCCTTTTTCAAGCTAAAATTTGATTTTCAACATTTAAAAGATTCTATGTACTTTTCAACACATTTTAGGCAAATAAAGACCCTTTAAAAAGAAGGAAGAACCATTCCAAAACATCTTTTGGGACACATGAATTTATATAAAAGTAAAAGAAATTCAACTGGAAACTTCTTTTTTACAATAAACTCCTAAAACGATGATGAAAGACCCAATTTTCCCAAAATTTCATGTTTTATCAAGAGGCTCCACCATTCTTAACTTTAGCTAGAATTGTAACATTAGTTCATTTTGTATTAATTTATCTTGATATAACAAAATCCAAACTCCCAATTTTTATTCATTTTCCATGAACTTAATACATCCCATTAAATTTCCTCAAAACCCAACTCAAGTCTCAATCATATATATGTCTCATGCTAGAGTTTAATCTTATAATAAAGTATTAACACAAATCACCACAAATCATAAGGGTTAGTCTAGATCCTTCCTCATAGAAGTTCCACCATCAAGAATTAAGCCTCGTGTGAGCTCCAATCCATCAAAACCCAACATAAGCGGCTACGGAAGAGCTTTCCACGAACTTTCGCACTCTCCTACGGTAGCTCGCGCAAGAAAACGACAAGATCTTGGCCTCCAACGAACATAGAAACTCTCATGAACCTCCATAAGCCAAACCCTAGATTACTCTTAAGCTTTAGAGAGAGAGGTGAGAGGAGAAGAATGATAAAACAAACCCAAAAACCGAAATTCATAGCCTCTGTCCGTCACAGACCGATCGATTTGTCTTTAGACTGATCGATCGGTCTCCGCGACTACGCTGTTGGTCCAATTTTGAACAAGCTTATCTCCTTCATTCGAACTCCAAATGGGGTCGTTCTTGTACTCAAACTGAAGCCCTGAAAGTCTACTTTCCAATGGTTCAAATCTCATACCAAAATTCATTTTGTAGAAAATCTTATGGCCAATTTAGTGAAAGTATGTCACTTTTCTTCACACACTTTTCACTTATTTTTGTTCAAACATCTATTAGAGCCCCATATTCTTTTCTAACATACCTTTCAAGCGTATTCAAGCTCAAAATATCACCAAACTCAAGCTTTAATTCTTACTCCTACCAACACCTAATCATTTCTAAAACAAAATCGGTCGGGGTCTCACACGTATTCTCAAATGCCTATATCTATAACTGTAGAAATAGGGGCGTGATTTGGTAATACGCCAATTTGACCACTATTAGTAGATAAAATGATTTCTCACCTCAGAATCCCAAACAATTCAATTAGGGGTTAGTACACAGATTTAAGAGCATTTCTTCAAAATAGTAAAAAATTAGTTTCTTGTTCTATATACTAAAATAGTCAGAAATAAGTTTCTTGTTCTACATACTAAAAAAGAAGTGTGAACAACAATACCTAATATCTATGTTAAAATTTATTTCTTGAAAAAACTATAAGTTTTGATATCTAGAATTTGTGAACATAAAAAACTAAAGAAGATGGGATTAATTGGTATAAAAATATACATTTTTTTCATTTATCACATTGATGTTGCAAGGTTCCTTGAATAGTCATTCTAGGTTTGAGCTTCACTTGAGATATCAATCAAATAGTTAGAAGCGGTGTTAGAGTATTTCTGGCAGGATCCCCTCTGGCAGTCAAGTTAAATTTTCTAGTAGAGTGGGGAACAAGTAACGCTAGAGAGAGAAAAGGAGAGAGATAGAATTTTGTTAGAATGTACCTGAATCTGTCACAACTGGTCCTTTATATTGTACCTTTAAATGTGTGGTGTGGTCCCCCTTACAAGACGGTTATGGCTGTGCTATATTGGCAGGTTTCCCTGGTCTCGGGTAATCGAGCGTGTTCGTTACGTGCTACGCTAACCAGAATTATATACTGATCAGGATGGATTTAAAAATGAGGAAAAGGTGATCATGTCCGTTCTAAGGATTGATTATCTGTGAGACTGTCTAGTGCATGTTGCTGGAGAGCGGGACTGATCAGACTTATTTCAATTCTTCCTTAATTAGGTAAAATGGCTAAAATACCCTTTCTACTCATCAGTAATCACCTATTCTTGATCAGCATGCGATAAGGTGAATGGTGGTCAAGAATATGCTTTGGTAAATGCACTCACCCTCGAGATTCTAATGTGTAGTGCTTAGTTCTGGTGGATCGCCAACGTGTTCATACTGATCAGGAAGAGATCTCTAAACGTCATTAGAGTAGTTTTTTCATGTACTAGGGCATCTGTCAATACGCCCGTTGGGATATCCTCATAATGAAAGACGGTGCGGTTACAATTCCCAAAGGGACATTATGTTTGCGCATTTGACACGTGGTGAATATCATGCGAGTTAGTACCCATAACCCGCACGCTTCTTCCCTAGCCGTATATCTTGTTGGTTTTAGAAAAAATCTCAACCGTTTAAAATTAGGGGTGCCTATACTGATTTTAAAACTTCCCGTCTTTTCAGTCATTCAAACATTCAGAAGAATTTAGGCCAATTCAAGCAGTCTTTTGAGGCCATCACATATGTGGGGGCAATTTCTTCTTCTCAATTTGGGTACTTCTCTTTCCTTCCTCCCATTTACTTTCTGAATCACCATTTCCTCGTCTTTGTGATTGAAATTGCGTAGATTGCGACCTTTGTCCTTCACTTTCAGATTAAATTAGGGCTTTTACTCCCTTAACCTTTCAACTTTTAGTTTTCTACTATTTGTTGCAATCGTTGAGATTTTCTCGCTGCTGGTAAAATTTATGTCCGGTGAGAGGGAGAAAATTGTAGTGTCTAGTGGTACAATCGAGGAGGTAGAGTCTTCCTTCTTACAGATTCAGGAAAAATATCTTGGTAAACCATCTTCTGCCAAACCTTCATCGTCCTCTTCTAGTTCTACTCCCATTACTAATTACATCCTTCGATTTTGGCTCCCTGTATCTCTGATCAGTTGGTTTGGTGTCTCGAATTTTGGAATCCAAGATCGGTAGGACAACCGGACAGAGTGGATTCAATTTTCCAAAGAAGGATCTTGGGTCTGTGACCGTTCAAGCGAGCAGGAGTTTGCTTGAGTGAACTTATACACAGGAAGGTCTCGGGTTAGTGACAGCTTGAGCAGTCAGGGGTCCGTTCGAGCGGCCTGCCATAGAATAGTTTACGGCGCTAGGGTTTGTTCTAAACCTAGGGGTTGCATATGTATGGATTTTATGTTTCAAAAAACCGAGAGAGATCGTCTAAGGAGGTCGTCTATACACTCATAGAGACTCAGGTTAGAGGTTAAGGAAAATACAGAGAGAGAAAGAGGCTTAGTTTGAGACCATAGACATAGCGTGAGTGAAAGAGTGAAGCTTGTATTCCATATTGTCATATAGTAGATTGTTTTTTCTTTTCCATGGAGGTAGAAAATTAGCCAAACCACTAATATTGTCTTGTTTCGTCTGGTTGTTCTTGTTCTCTATTTGATTTGTGTTGATCGTAACCTATGCTCCTGTTTTCGCTGTGTAGGGAATTTAAGCCCTTAAAATCCCAACAACTGGTATCAAAGCGAAGTTAGAGACTTGGTCACAAGACTGCAGTAGAGATGGTGAACATCATATATGAAGTTGAGAAGTTTACCGAAAAGAATAACTTCTCCTTGTGGTTGAGACGGATAAAGGATTTACTGATCTAGTAAGGGGTCTCCAAGGCATTGTTCGACAAGGTAAGGAAGTCAGAGAAGATGATCGATGACGATTGGGAGGACATTGATTCCAAGGTCGCGAGTTCGATTCAGTTGAATCAAGGAGACGAGATTATTCACAACGTGCTTGATGTGAAGACAGCGCACGAGATCCAACAGAAGCTGGAAGGTCTCTACATGAAGAGAAATCTGGCTAATAAGTTGTACGCGAAGAAATAACTGTTTGGACTGCAGATGAAGGAAGGCACAAACCTTTTGAAACATCTCAACGTGTTTAATATGCTCATCACATAGTTATCCAAGTTTAGAATAAAGGTTGATGATGAGAATAAGGCGATACTCCTATTGGCATCGCTTCTAACATCCTATAATCATTTGGTGACGACACTGATGTATAGAAAGGATACTTTAGAACTTGAAGAGGTCATCGGTGCTCTTTTGTCAAATGAAAAGATGAAGAGGGATGGTGAATCAGATGTAGATGGACTGTTATTGGCTAAATTTGAGTCAAGTAGAGAAATGAGTAGATCCAGTGAAGGGGGTTCCAATAAAGGGAGATTTCGGTCCAAGTCACGTGTAAGGAAGAACGTGAAATGCTTCTATTGTTATAAAACTGGTCACTTTAAGAGCTAGTGCCAAGAATTGAAGCTACATCGGGAAGAAAAGAAGAGTGGAAAAGCATCTGCAGAATTCGTCAGTTTTGCCGAAGAATTATCAGATAGTGAGGTAGACAGAGATGCACTTTTAATTTCTTCAGATTTTGATTTTCTGTCAAATTTATGGTTATTAGATTTAGGATACTCATACCATATGTGTCTAGTTAGAAAATGGTTTGACTCGTATAAGTCTTGCTACGGGGTACTGTTCTCATGGAAAATGACTCAGTGTGTCAGTCAATTGGAATAAGTACTGTCAAAATCAGAATGTTTGACGAGGTTGTAAGAACTTTGAAGAATGTCAGGCATGTTCCGGGGTTAAAGAAAAACTTAGTTTTTTTTAGAACATTGGATTCTCTAGGTTATGGGTTCACAGAAAAAGGTAGAGCAATGAAGATTAGCAGAAGAATTATGATAATCATGAAAGGACAGAAAGTTAATGATCTCTACAGATTGGTATGGGACACAGTAGTGAGTGGAGTTACCACTATCACACAAGCAGAATCCAATAGGAATGACACGAGACAGAGACATTTAGGGCTTAGTCAGGCTAACAAGCAGGGTATGTTAGAAAGTCAGAGGAAGACTACAACAATTGAGGTGGAGTTATGTCAAAAAGGTTCACCCAGAAAACTGGGTGATGATGGTTCAAATCAACAGCAGCTGAATCAGTGCAGTGGAAAACCTTAGGTCACAGGAAAGCTACAGGTCGACTAGACAGAAATTAGAAGCAAGTAGTAGTGTTAGAGAAGGTAGAGTCACCACAGAAAACTAAGACTTGGGAGTTTGGAAGGCTATCCAAGAACGAGAGCTTGGTTGATTGCAATAGGGTCAAGTTCAAGTGTGACTTGAATTTGGCCCAAGTTCATTCAGATTAACGAATAGAGAAGGTGGAGCACCCATACTAGTGCATGGGGTGCAGGACGAGGTAATCAACAAATCTTCAAGATGGTGATGGTTCAGAAATTTGAGCCATGGTGGAGATTATTGGTTTGGTGTCTCGAATGTTAGAATTCAAGATTGGTAGGATAACCAGACATAGTGGATTTAGTTTTTCGAAGGAGGCTTTTAGGTCTATGACCGCTTGAACGAGCATGAGTTTACTCGAGCGGACTTGTACACAGGAAGGTCTCGGGTTAGTGATCGCTCGAGCAGTTAGGGGTTCGCTCGAGTGGCCCACCGCAGAACAGTTTGCGGTGCTTGGGTTTGTTCTAAACCTAGAGGCTACATATATAAGAGTTTTATGTTTCAAAAAATCGAGAGAGACCGTCTGAGCAGGTCGTCTATATACTTAGAGAGACTCAAGTTAGAGACTAGGGAGAGTATAGAGAGAGAGAGAGAGAGGCTTAGTTTGAGGCCGTCGACATTGTGTGACTGAAAGAGTGAAACTTGTATTCCACATTATTATATAGTGGATTATTTTTTCTTTTCTGTAGAGGTAGGCAGCCAGTCGAACCACGTATATTATCTTGTTTCTTTTGGTTGGTCTTATTCTCTATTTGATTTGTGTGGATCGTAATCTACGCTCTTGTTTTTCATTGCGTAGGGGATTTAAGTCCTTAAAATCCCAATATGATCCTCCTTGTCTTGTTCCTTTGACCGTTGTAAAACCTCAACTTCCAATTCCCCCTTTCTCTCTTATCGACGAGAGTTCCTCGTCTGGGAGAGGAAGAGTTAGCTTCTTTGGAAGCTTCTATCTCTGGTTAGGCCAATCAAGAGACTATCTCATCGTCCCCACATCACTGTGGGTTGTGTTTGTCTATCTTTTTTCGCTGATGGGGTTCCCTCCACTATTAGTGCCCTAGAGTGGGTAGATTTAGGGCTTAGTATCAAATCCCAAGTTCTGTCATTCTTAGGGTTCCTGCTCTAAATGAATGAGTTTTTCTGACCTCCCGCATGAGGTTTGCTTTTCTGAGGGGGTTCTAAAGTCTTGCCTTCGATTCCCTTTTCTTCGCTTCACACGCGAGGTCCTCTAATTTTTGGACATTTCTTCCGGGCAATTGGTCCCCAATGCCTGCAAAATATTAATACAGTGCATGGTTTTGTGGCCTGTTGCCACTAACTAAAAGTTCTTCTTGACCATCCAAGAGTTCTTGTGGTGTTATATGCTAGTATAGCTTATGTCGAGCTATATTTTCTTTCAAGCTCATGACCGCTGGGGGCTGATTACTGGACTGCCTATGGTAAACAAGGGCTAGAAGGATCGGTTCTTCTTCGTTTCTGGAGAGGGTTAGGAGTTCCGACCATGGGAGGTTATGGAGAACACCACTCCTAGAATTTGGAGAACGTGGAATAGCCCTCGGAAAGACGGTTAGTGTTGTGTAAATTATGTCTTTCATTATTATTACTTTTAGTTGAGGGATTTTTACAGTGTCCTTGTGGCGTCTTCCTTTAGGTTGTGCCAGAAGTCTTGTTGTTTTTGAAGTGGAGAAAGCCAAAATTGAGCTTATCCAATCCCTTGAGAATAGGGACTGGTCCACTCTGATCACTCGAGAGAGCTTGAGTGAGTATCTTCTTGGCCCTGAGCTCTCATTTGATGTTTTGTCTTTGTTTCGCAGCGCTGAGGTTGTGGAGGACTCTAGGAGGGAAGGTGAAGCATTCAATTTATTTATTGCAGTCTTTTTTATTGTTTTCTTTTGCTCAATAATTGGCTGATCAATCTTGTACGCTTTAGGGAACGATGAATAAGGCTGATAAGGAGGCGTTGACGAAGGTCATGGAAAAAAGGGTTGCTGATCAAGAGACTGCTCCTGCTTAGGGGTGTAGTTTTGGCTCGAGACCCGATACTGTGCGGGTCGAGCCCAACCCGGTAAAAACTCGAGCCTGAATATAGGATTTTTGGGCCTATGCCTACCCTTCCAAGCCCGTGGGTTGGCCTACCCCGAGGCCCGGCCTGTTGACCCAGACCGTTGGCCCGCCTCCTTGGCTTAGCCCTTCGCCTGCATTTTGAACTAGCAACAGCTAGTTGGGCCTAACCCGATGCCCAACGGTCACTTTTTTGAAACGGATGGTTGAGATCACTCTGGATTTGAATTAAAAGGGTGAGATTTAAGAGTCGTTGGGGCCGGCCCGGCCTAACAGCTAGTTTTGAATTTTTTTTAAATCATAATTTTCTCCTTATAAATAGGACCATTTCCATTTGAAAAAGTTCATACCAATCTTCTCAACTCTTTACTCTTTAGTTTCTCACTCTCTTTTATTTCAATTATTCGGCGATATTTAGCGGTTCAGTTATTCGGTGATGTTCGGTAGAAATTGCAACTGCTAACGAATTAAAAATTGAAGATCAAGAATCAAGATCAAAAGTTATTTTCGATCGGGATCAAGAATAAATATCGGAGTTTCTTTAATTCGGTTTGATTTACTTTTTTCATTTTATATTATAGTATTAAATTTATTTCATTATATTTTTTAAATTTTAATTTATTTTTAAAAAGTGTAATTGTTATTATTTAAAAAATATTAATTTTATATTTCGTTGGTAATTTCATTTTAATTTTATTTAAAATTTAAAAATTATAATATTTTATTTTATTAAGTTTATTTATATTTATGGATCTAAATATATTTTTCGTTGACGAAGAAGGAGATATTTTTGTATTTTCACAAAGTGGTTCTATTCCACTTCCTCTGCTCGTCATAATTATTCACCCACTAGTTCACCATCATCTGCAACTACATCTAGTAAAAAGGCATCAAATATTTAGAATTTTTTTAAATTTTTTTAAAAAATAAATAAATTTCTTTCGGGTAATACATCGGGTGACATTAGTCACTTAATTAAATATTCAAAAATTCACCTAAAAAATATACCTCTTAATTTGAATACACAAATACAAATAAGTAGGAGTCTAACTAAAAATATTGCTAATTTTTTTTATGATTCTACGTGCGCACAAAATTATGTTGTTGATTATATAATAGAAAATGAACATCAACATTCTATGAGTGAAGAACCGGCAATTGAATATATGGTATAAGGGGTATTTTTACTTCAATTTCAACATTTTTCTAAAAATACTACTAGAAACAGAGTTTTGCAAAAATTTGAAGAAATTAAAATCGAGTTGGTAGATTTATTTAAAAATTTGTTTAACTTTTAATTTATGAACTGCTAAAAATAATGTAGAATATTAATGTATTACTGCCCATTTTATAGGTAATGATTGAAATTTATGTAAATGAATTATTTCATTTAAACTTATAAATTTTTCTTAAACCAGTTATACTTTAGGTATAGGTATTAAATAAGAATTACATTTGTGGGGTATTAGTCAAAAAATATTTTTTATTATTTTAGATAATATTTCTTATAATAATGAATGGGTTAACTATCTAAAATGTAATTTGAAGCTTCTATTATCTAATTTTTTATTTTTTATTTGTTGTTTTGTATATATTTTGAATTTAATTGTTAAAGAATGGTTTTAATATTATAATGGTTTTATTAATAGAGTTTGATTAGCCATAAAATGCATAAATAATAGTGCAGAAAAATTTGACCTTTATAGAAAAATATGTAATGAAAAAAATTTAAAATTTAAAAAATTACAATATAATGTATAAACTAGATGGAACGCTACATATAATATGTTACAAGTAGTTATAAAACGAAGAAAAAACAATTGATTTATTTTTTAAAATTAATTAAGTAAATAATTTTACTCCACTAAATTCATTTGATTGGCAAAATATAAATTTCTACAAATTTCTTTATAAAATTATTAATGAATCAACAAAATTATTTTTTTATATTTACACTTCACTACTCTATTTATTTTACCACAATTAAAAATAATAATACAACTATTTATTGAATATTTAGAACATGATACATGTCATAGATAAATTTAATAAATATTATGAAGAAATAGTACATATTTTTTGGATAACTTTAATATTAGATTCTAAGAGTAAAGATATTAGTTTATCATACTTTTTAGAAATGATTTATAGTAATATAGATTATTAGGAATCAATAAATAAAACACTTAAAAATTTATATGATGAATATAAAGTTAATACAACATCGCAATCAACACAAACGTTCATCAAGATTTTATTTCAAAGTTGTATGAACAATTGGTCTTTAATTAAATTGAGAATATTTTCAGAGGTTCATGAGAGTTCTATAACTAGACTTTAATGATATTTTGACACAGTAGAGAGCATAGATGAGGATAATTTTAATATTTTAAAATATTTAAAACAACACGATATGTCGTTGTCAGTCTTGTCCGTGATAACTCGTGATATTCTTGCAGTTCTTGTTTCTACAGTTATTTTTGAAATATCTTTTAGTGCAGGTGGACGGATCCTGAACGAGTACAGAACGAGACTAACGCCAGAGATAATGTAAGTTCTGATGATTACACGCGACATAATCTACGCAGAAAAGAAGATACAATAAATGGACGAGAAAAAAAGATTGGAAACCGACTTGGAGACTATAACATCTAGATCGCCTGAACAATTATCTGGCTCAGATTAAGTTTTTATATTTTGGATCTGTAATTTTAATTTCCTTATATTTGTGATTTTATATTTTATTTTTATTTTTATGTAGAGAATAATACAAATAAATGTTAGACTTATATGTGCTAACTTAGTTAAAATGCACTTGATTTATAGTGATGTAATTTTTTTATTTTTTAAAAAAGTGTAAAATATTATATTTATGTAATTGTTTAAATTTAATTTTTGATTAATAAAATTTATATTACATTTTATTATTTCAATTATTCAAGTTTATCATATTTAATTGTTTCAAGTGTACAAACTTATTGCATTTAATAATAAAATTATAATAAATTAATAAATTTATAATAATATAAATTATAAACTTATAAAGGAATAATAAACTTATAAACTTATAATAATTAATAATGTAAACTATAAAGTATAAATTTATAAAGTAATAATAATAAACTTATAAAGTATAAGTTATAAACTTAAAAACTAATAAACTATAAACTATAAAAATTAATAAGTTAATAAATTTATAATAATAATAATAATAAATTAACTTATAAACTAATAAATTAAAAAGGGTAAATTACAATTACCTTCCCTGAAATTTAAACTTATTACAGGGACCTCCCCTATAGTTTCTGAAATTACACTGCTCTCCTTTTTACTTTATTTTTATATTTCAGATACCCACTCCGTCAAATAATCGTTAAAAAACTTGACGAAAAATGCTAACATCAACAATTATTTTATGTTATTTTCAATTTTATCCTTATTCATATTATTATTTTTTTAATTTTTCCTCATCATTCCCTTCTCTCTCTTCTTCTCTCTTCTCTCTTCGGAGTAATGAAAACCCACTAGACTAGAAAAAATCCACCAGCCCAGGAAAAACCAGACTCTCTCTCTCTCTCTCTCTCTCTCTCTCTCTCTCTCTTGTTCCATAGACTTCAATACGAAGCAGTAGCGATCCTAGCAGAATAATGAGTCAGACGAATCTCAACAACTTTCTACAAAGTTTCCAAGACTTCTCCTTGACCACCACCACCACCGACGTCCGTCACCACGACGTCAAAAACCACCCAAAAAAGTTCAGAAATTCAAGAATTTTGGTAAAGTAAACCCAATCGATTTCTGCCAAAGTCCAGAAATTTTGACAGAGTCTAAAAATTTCAATCCCCATATCTATATTCTCTCTGTCTAAAACTACCCCTAAAGTTGGAGACAAATTTTCGGCAAAGTCCAAAAACAAATCCCAATCGATTTATGCACATTCAAACCTGCTCATTCCATCCTTCCTTCTTTTGCTGATTGACCTAATTCACAAACAAATTTTTTGTCTTACAGACCCAATTCACAAACATTTTTTTTGCTTTTGGTCAAAGACATGAAAAATTAAATCTAGGGTTTAAACGATTGAGTATTTGGTAATTAACCATTTTCCTTTCTCTGTTTTTCACCTCTTTCAAATGTCTTAAGATAATCATCAACACCTTTGAATGTATCCTTCACTTTTCTCATTTCGAAAGCCCTTCTGTCCCCAACATTCTTGCTATTTCTGTGAAGGAAGAAGATGTTGGAAATGAAAATCTTTGATGAGGCAGGACATTTGTAATTCAAATTCAAATTTCAATTTTTTGCAGCTTCAAATTCAATTTTCTGGTTGATTATTAGACGAATCTTCTGTTAGTATCTGAAGGTTTTGAAAGTTGATAGAGAAGGAGAGATGGATCCCTTGGTATAACGATGACGGTCCTGCCAATGCTTGTGGTCATCAGCGTACAAGATTCGTCGGAATACCGCCGCGCCTTAGTGTTGAAAATACTGGTCGTCGATGAAGCCGCTGAGTTCATGGATCTTTGGTCCTGGGTCGCCGATGCGGCATTGAGGCGTGCTGCAGCTGAAGCGGAGACCTTCATCTTCGAAGACCAAATGAGAGCACAGGCAGTTGTCGAGCCACCGAGGAGGTACTAAGCCCATGTTTTCCAAAGCCATTTGGTGGCTCTCACTCCCAAATAAACCCCAACAAATTGATTTTTAAAATTAACAAAATTTTCACCGGCAAAGCTTTAAAAAATCTATGAAAATAATATACACTTAGTATATGTTGTAACGATATCATTGGTGTGTGTGTGTGAGAGAAACCCATTTGATTAGACAATGGTAAAATAGTAGAAGTGTATTTTCTGTTAACGATGTTTGCTTGACAACACTGATATGAGAGGTCAGTGTAATTTCAGTAACCTCAAGGAAGGTCTCTGTAATAAGTTTAAATCTTAGAAAAAATAAATATAATTTACCAAATTAAAAATATAAACTATGAAGTCTGTGAACATTAAACTATAAAAGTATAAATTTATAAACTAATAAAATATAAACTTCTAATAAAATAATAAACTAATAACTTAATAATAATAGGTTATAAACTTTAAAACTTACAAGTTACAATTTATTTTTTATAAACTTATAAAAATATAAAACTAGTAAATTTATATTGTTATAAATTAATAAATAATAAACTAATTTATTAATTTTATAAAGTTTGACTAATAAATTAATAATAAACTAATATTATAAAGTAACTATTAAACTATAAAAAATTTAAACTTATACAACAATTAAAAAAACAAAAAATATGACCTGACCGGCCTGCCCAAAGCCCGGCACGAGACTCGAGGCCCGAGGCCCTAGCCCTAGGCCCTATACCCTTGGGACCTGGGCCTACCCTTGGACAAAAAGCCTGGCCTAGCCCAATTTTTTGGCTGGAACCCGTGAGCCTTGGGCTAAGCTTGGCATACTCGAGCCACGGCCGGGCGGGGCCAGGCCAGGCCCAAATTACACCTCTACTTTTCTCCTCTAGCACTAAAGAAACCATGCATTATGACCGCTCGTCAAAAGGATCTAGACGTCTCAACTTTTAAGGAATATATCCCAAGTTCACCCCTGGTAGGAATCAATAAAATAGAGAAAATAGGGAACTACATTGGCGAGGGAGAAAGGGAAGGAGAAGGAGAAGGAGAAGCAAGGAAAGGAAGTTGCAGGATCTTCCCCTACCAATCCTACTGCCCAAGGAGAGGCCGTCCCTTCTATCTTCCTTGATAGTGATCTGGGCATGAAGATGATCAAGGGAGCTGTCCTACCTTCTAATTTTTCCGCTTTGGATAGCTTGACCATCATCGAATTGGGTCGTCGCTATCACCAGAAGACTGCCAAGGTATGCTTTCACTGTTCCTACTGCTATTGGTCTTCTTTTTATTTTCTTATCTTCTTTTTATTTTCTTCTCTTTTTATCGCTCTTCATCTATTGCTCTACTTAACTTTGTTTAAATGTTGGATTATATCTATTGCAGTCTGTTGCTCTAGGTCATTGATTACTTGATCCTCTGTTTAACAAAGAGAGAGATCTTGTACCAAGGCAATGAAAAGAAGTTGCTTGTTGCTGCTGCTCAGACCATTAAAAATCTGAAAGCTAAGGTGGATAACTTGAAGCTGGATATGGGGAGGTTGTCCATTGTTGAGGTCGACTTTGAGGGGCCGAAGGCTATTTTAGAGGGTCTACTCAGGATGAAGGCGGAGATGTCGAGCAAAATGGGCAAATAGCACGATAAAATATCAGAATTAGAATCTCAGCTGTCTGAGCAAGACGCCATGTGCCAGACCTTGGAGGCTTCAGTCAATGCTAATCACACTGCTATTGTAGAGAAGTTCAAGAACTCAAAGGAGTTCTCCTAGTTGATCTCTGACCACATGAACTCTCTTGATGTGGGGGTCATGTTTGCAGAGCATTGGGAGAGTGGCTTTGAGGCATTCCATTAACAGGCCAGTAGCTTATACCTTGACTTGGACTCGTCCCAAATTAAGGTTGATGAAGACGACGCCTCACTTGCCGTTGGGTCACCTGCAACTGAAGAGGTTGATGACGAAGTGCAGTCTCATCCTCCTCAACCAGTGTCTTGATTTTTCATCACTTTTACTGCCTCTCTTTACGAACATTTAACATCTCTTTAATTTCTTGGTGTATTTGTTGTTGTTTTTAACACTTCTATGTTGTTTGGATGGAAGCTTGTTCTTGTTGTGTTGAACTTGCTCTCTGGTTGATTTAGTTGATAAGCCTGGTAGTGAACGTGGTTGTGGGTTTCTTCTTGAACAATCTCTCTCTCTTTCTCTCTCTCTATGTGTGTGTGTGTGTGTGTGTGTTAATCTGTTCAGAATCACATCCCAAGTGCTTGCTTTACCTAAATGTTTGGTGATCTACTTTTCCTTTCTTCAACGGCTTCCTTTTCTTTAGACGTTGAATTTTACATATGGATATTGGCTCATACTTGCTTAACTATTGAAATGGATACTTTTTAAAGAATGGTTGAACATTTTATCATTAAAGTTTGATTTTCTTACTTGTGACTTGTTGGGTATCGTTGTGCTTGTTTCGATGCATGGGTTGTAGTCCTTTAGCCTTTGGAAAAGCATGACGGGTTGATTCTTCATTTGTCAGCATCAAGGGTTAATTCTCCTTTGGTCAGCCTTCTACCTGTGCTTAACTTTTTGGTTTTTAATGTTACCATTTTAGCTTTTGTCAATGTAATGCTGACCTTATCCTGGTCAATTTTTGCCCATTTTGGGTTTGAGGGCGAACCTTTTGCTAATCAGCTCTTGCCCGTTTTAGGTTTATATAACCTCAGGCGCTACAACACTAAAGGTTGACCTCCTCTTGATTAATATTTACCCGTTCTAGGTTTTATACGACCTCAAGCACTGCAACACAAAGGGCTAACATTCTCCTGATAAACCCTTATCCGTTCTAGGTTTTATATGACCTCAGGAGTTACAACAATAGTGACTGACCTGTTGGAGGCAAAATTACCAAGATCTTTATTTTTACAAACGATTATTTAAAAAAATTAGCTGGAAGGGAAAACGACTAAATGGGCTCCAGATAAAAACTTTTGATGACGAACGATCAAAATAAAACTCGTGCATCCAAAATTAATTTAGAAGAATACCTTTTTACCAATCGAATCTTCAACTACGATTTGAATCCGAGTTGAAACTCCTGTCACATCTTCAACTGTATTTTCTTATTTGATTCTTGAATATAGTGTGGGCTATAATTCTTTGAGAACTCGTACCGACAGAACCTGGACAGTTTTAGTCTTAACAAACAAGTTATGAAACTGGTTCAGCCTACCTGCATATTAATAGGGCTATAGCAGGGACCTGGTGAATAATTATGAGTAAAACTTCTAGTGGAACACATATACGTTTCAACAGTTTCTGCAATTAAGAAAATCTCATAGCAGTATCTGTAATTATGAAAAAGAAGCAGCGGTTTCTACAATCTCCATAAAACACTGAATTATAGTTCACAATACTAACTAACTATAATTGCACTTTAATCCAAAATCTCAAGACCATATAGCATTGATCTCATGTTATTAAATGCTTAATAATTCTCCCCACATTAAGATTCTCAATGCCCGCTAATTAAATTTAATTACTGACAATTTAATTTAATCGGCATCTTGGTATTTCTTAAACCCTTCCGCTTAACTTATTTGACCGCCGAATAATCAAATCCACCTACAGGGTTTGGTCCGGTTAAAATTTATAAGCTTCCTTAAGGGTTATCATCAATCCCGATCTTTTGGGATGTGAATTTCATCAGTAATTAATATTTGCCATATAAATAATACTACTATCCAACTTATCGGAAATATAGACCCATATAATATCGCACCCTCTAATGAATTAAAATAACGAATATTAAATATATGCAAATCAATAATTATTTCAAGATTAAGAGGATAAACACTATTCATAATAATATTTGGGTGCTAATTAATTTATATAATCAGTATAAAATTAATTACCCCAAATGTCCCGATCAATACACGCAAGTGTACTAGTATAGAGAGTCGGAATAATAGACGACACTATTATCTGTTCCCCGTAACCAAGACAAGACTATTAAAACTCTGAGTTACAGTCGTACCGATAGTATGTCTATTTCTATCTAAACTGTGAATATAAAACTTATATTCTGTAAGAATCTAAAATCTGATCTTCTATGTGCAAACCATACTCTACACACCATATTAAATACTATACAGAATATCGAATATCCATGCATAACATTAAAAAAATGATACACATACATTACTCATAAAGATTCTCAAAAAAATAAAAAATTAATTTTATTAAAATTATATTAAATATTAAAAACATGATTTTTAATATATCAACCCTAATAATCTCCCACTTATACTTAACACTATGCTGCTTTACATCTGACTCCCATGCCCTCGACATGACTATCAAAAGTCTTAGCCGGTAAACTCTTTATAAAATATCTGCAAGGTTGTCTCCTCATGTAAGCTCAATATCTGACTGAAAATCTGAGTCTGTGTACTCCAAAGGTACTAGACTTTCTGCCTAATAAATCAACATGTAATCCTTAGTTCTTTTCAGGTACTTAATTATATTTTTTACCGCAGTCCAATGCTCCTGTCCTGGGTTAGACTGATATTTACTAATCATGCCAACGACAAAGAAGATGTCGGGTCTAGTACAGAGCATAGCATACATGAGGCTTTCTACTACCGAATCATAAGAAACCGCCTTCATCTTCTTTATCTCATTAGGTGTTATAGGACACTGATCTTTAGATAGACTGATTTCATATCTGAAAGGGAGAAACCCTTTCTTTGAATCCTACGTGCTAAAACAAGTAAGGATATTATCGATATACTTTGTTTGTGATAAGCTCAACATCTTTTATTTTTGATCTCGCATAAGCTTGATCCCAAGGATGGACAGCTTCTCCCAAGTCCTTCATATCAAACTGTCCAGATAACTATACTTTAACCGTAGATAATGTCCCCACATCATTTTTGATGAGCAAGATATCGTCTATATAAAGTAATAGAAAGATCACCATGCTTCCATGATGATTCTTGTACACACAGGACTCATCTGGACTTTGATCAAAATCATAAGACTTAATGGCTTGATCAAACCGAGTGTTCTAAGACTTAGATGCCTGCTTAAGTCCATAATAGATCTCTTAAGCTTATACAACATGTGTTCCTGGCCATTTCCAATGAATCCATCTGATTGTATCATATAAATACGCTCGTCAAGACTTCCATTAAGAAAAGCTGTCTTCACGTCCATTTGTCAGATTTCGTAATCGAAATGAGCAGCAATGGATAAGAAAAGCATGGCTACCGACGAAAAGATTTTCTCATAATCAATCCCTTCTTTCTGAGTGAACCCTTTAGCAACAAGTCTATCTTTGAAGGTTTCGATCTTCCCGTTTGCTCCTCTCTTTCTCTTGTAGATCCACTTGAATCCAATGAATTTTATCCCTTCGGGTGATTCTACAAGTTTCCAAACTTGATTAGAATACATAGATTCCATCTTTGAATTCATAGCCATTTACCAAAGATCTACATCTTTGTCTTGAAGTGCTTCATTATAGTTACAGGGTTCGATATCTAATTTTACCGGGATCCTATTAAAAGACTCTCCCAAGAACATATACCGGTCAAGTTGATGAACAACTCTCCCACTACAACGAGGCACTACATGTGTTTGTGTACTAGTAGTAACACGCTGTCCTGAATTAGAACCCCGTGTGTTAGTACCCTATTCTTGATTTGCACCTGTCTCGATAATCCTCCCACTACGACGAGTTAATGGGATATCAGTAACTTATTCTTTTGTTCTATTGGTATTTTTTCTAAGTTCTTCCAGAATAATATTACTTTTAGAACTATGATCTATAATATAATCATCTTTCAAGAATCAGGCATTGGTGCTAACAATGACCTTATGATCCTTAGGATTATAAAACAGATCACCCTTCATTCCCTTAGGATACTCTATAAAGAAACAGACTTCTGTCATCAGTTCCAATTTACTTACATTCTTTTTCAGCGCATGTGCTGGACACCCCAAAATCTGAATATGTTTCAGACTAGGCTTATGCCCGTTCCATAATTTTGTGAGAGTAGAAGGTACTGACTTAGAATGTACCAAGTTTAGAATGTAAGCCACTGTCTCTAATGCGAGTTCCCAAAACAAATCGAGTAAACCTGAATAACTCATTATGGACCTTACCATTTCCATAAGAGTCATATTCCTTCTTTCTGCTACACCATTCTGCTGCAGAGTACCAGGTGCAGTCAATTGGGATGTAATCCCCTTTGATGATAAGTAGTCCTTAAACTCGCCAAAGAAGTATTCCCCCACGATCGGATCGTAGTGATTTGATACTTTTATCCAGACGTTGCTCTGCCTCTGCCTTGAATTCTTTAAAATTTTCAAAGTATTCAGACTTACAGTGCATCAGGTAAATATATCCATACCTTGAGTAGTCATCAATGAAACTGATGAAGTACTCAAAATCACTTCTAGCCCAAATTGTCATAGGACATCACACATCAGAATGAACCAGCTCTAACGATTCTTTAGCTCTATAATCTTTGGCCGAAAATGGCCTCTTAGTCATTTTACCTTCTAAACAAGATTCACATACTGGAAGTGCCTCTCCTTCTAATGAACTCAAAAGTCCATCTGCTACCAGTCTGTTTATTCTTCTTAGATTAATATGATCCAAGCGTAAGTACCAAAAAAATGTTTGGTTTATTAAAAAAGAAAACTTTCTCTTATATGATAAATTAGATATGTTATTCATTTCTGTCAGTTGAAGTGTAGGAGAGATTGAAGTAATAATATAAATATCATTCACCAATGTACCAGAACAGATAACCCGTTTATTATCCTTAATAACCACAGAATTATTAAAATAAACTAAATATTTATCTTTGGCCAATCTAGAAACGGAAACTAAGTTCCTTCTAATAGCAGGTACATAAAGACAATCTCTCAATATTAAAACTCGATCTCTACCAAAACTGAAAGTGACATCTCCTACTGCAACTGCTATTACCTTTATATTATTACCCATATGTAGGTAAATCTTCCCATCACTAAGTTATCGGATTTTCTAGAATCCCTGCAATAAATTACAGACATGGGTAGTGGTTCCTGTATCTACACACCAAGTACCGGTAGATAATACTGCTAAACATGTTTCCACAACCAGTGAACAGAAATTACTCTATTTTCTCTGTCTTTTGAGAAATATTGGACATAACTTGTCACGCCCCAAACATCCAGGTCATGCGAAAGGCCACAGAACAACTACCAAACCACCCAAACAAAAATGATTTAAAACCAGAAAGCTAAATAAGGCCAAAACCTTTATAAAAATGTACTACCAAAGATTTATTTGAGTTAAAAGAGTAATCAAAAGACTACAGTTACGGCCCCACGGCTAAGCCTTTAAAAACAATGTTCAAGTTTTGGATAAGAAAATCTTTTCGTTTTAAAATAGGCTTAGGCCGTTCTAAAATCTACCTCGAAGTACAAAAGTTTATGTGAAGCAAAAATTATTTGAAAATTCTGTTTGTAAACCGTTGATCCCAACAATGAAAAACATAGTAAGAAATTACGAAAAACAACAACCAACCCAAGGTTCTCTCGAAAGCATTAAAACATGCATGCATCCATAACAATAGCATACAATTTACAACAGGTTATCTCTAAACATGAAACATATACATAAAGGTATAAACGACCTAACAAAAACAAGATAACATGATCTTATCATCAACCTCCTCCGGGCATCACCAGGTCAACCTACTAGACCACGCTTACCTGAAAAAGATTTTACAGCAAAATTCCACACCGTGAGCCAAAGCCCAATAGAAAAAGACAAGAAAGCTGTAAAGCAGGTTATGCAATCATAAGCATACAAGCTCAACCACATGAGCTAAAAAAGTTTTTCATCCTAAAAACCACCAATTTTCTATCAGGAAAACACGAGCCTCAAAACGGTTCTATTTCATAAAACCCTACATTTTCATCCTCAAAACCATGCATATCACATAGTGGGAGCTAACTCAACCACAAAGCCAAAAGGTTTTATATCATAAACCCAAGTTTTCCCATCAGACTCTCAAAATAGTTTTTCCTTCACAACCAAGCATTTAAACAATGCAAAATTACATTTTACAGTTGAAGAAAAATAGTAAGCAAAACGCTATTTTTCCATTCAGATCACACACCAAGGAAAGATAAAACAGTATGCTCCACTTGGGCTACACCACCGAGGAGGAAAGATAAAATATAATCTACTCGAAACGCGTAGCCGATGATAGAGTAAAATGAATTCTATGTACCGACTCTGCCGCACAGACAAAAGTAACAACTATAGACTCTTGTCCATTACCCTAGGCCCACAGGCTTGTAATGACAAATTTTATATGGAGTCACAACAACGTAACTGCTCAATTTACGGGTCAAGCCCGAGGGTCTAGAGCACGCACCAACCACTCAATTTACGAGATTCAACCCGAAGGTACAGAGCACCTACTACTTAATTTATGGGACCTGACCCTAAGGGTACAAAGCACCCAATCACTCAATTTACGGAGACTAACCTGAAGGTACAGAGTACCTACGCTGCGCACATTTTTTGACTTACACCGAAGAGCAATGGAAGCCCAACTCAACCAAATCCACTGCCACGGTACATCTATAGATAAACATTTCAAACCAACCCGCAAACAGATATACAACACATGTATATAAAAGAGATCCCATCCATGGACCATGGAGATCAACAACATATGTAAAAATATATTTTCACCCAAAACGTTTTAGAAGTTAGGACTCAATCCCAAGGGCTAGCTCCAAACTTTCAAAACACCGAGTGTTAAGATTTTTTACAAAATCACCATTTTTCACCGGTTTTAAGAACACCCTTTGAAAATCCAACATCCACATGTTATACGATGTAATAAACCAAGAAAAACGAAAATATGTTTTTTATCCGAAAAACCAGGGTTTAAACATAAATATCACATTTCATGTATTTTTACCTGGTAAAAATACATATAATTACATATAACTCCCTTATACAGTAGTAGGGTCTAGAATCCTATCTCATTGGGTCAAAACCCGATGCCTCGAAAATTAAATCTCGACGAATAAAATTTTGTTCGGATGTATGCGAAGCCCCCAGCACCAACACCAAGAATCCACAGTTCGAATGCTGAAAATCGACCCCCGGGCCTATCAAAATCTAGAGAGAGGACATAGAGAAAACCAAATCTGAGATGAAAATATCCCAAAATATCTCAAAATATCTCCAAACACTGATATTTATAAGCCACGCCCAAAAACATCACAGGTCAGTCGACTGGACCCCCCCAATCCAGTCGACTGAAAAATCTTCTAGAAAGTCAAAATATCCCACCGCCTCATGCTCAGTCAACTGGACCCTCCTGGTCAGCCGACTGAACCACCAAAAGTTCCACTCAGTCGACTGAACTCACCCCTTCAGTCGACTGAAATCCTCACTGGAATTTTCTCAAACTATTTTCTGCTACAGAACAGGTTTTATTGCTAAAACACTTGTCAAACAAACTTCTTTCGAACCCAAACAAGCGTAAAACTCATGCGCACATGCTATTCTTTTCGAACAAACAAAACTCTAACATACTGATCAAAGGTTAACTCAAACTCCGTCAGCACTTAAATTGTTCTCAAAATAAACTAGGTCATGGTCTCACATAGCTTTTTCTAATGCCAGGTCTGGTTGTAGTGAAAACATATGCCTTTCAGCTTTTTCACACCAATCCGTGGCCCACTAACTACCCTGAAAATCGTGTCTCCTTGTTTTTGAATATTTTTCTTCTTCATGCCCTTCGGCCCAGAGGAAGAACATTTTTCAAAAACAAATACATTTTCTGGTATTGAAGAAATACCATTTGTAGTTAAAGTTATATCCAATTTACATTTTCAATCAACAAAATCCAGTCTTGTAAGTTTGTTTTCTTTGAGTATAGAAACGAGTGAATTGAAATCCATTTTAATCCTGAGAATCACATAATTAAAAAACTTTAATTATCTAAACAACTTTAATTTCGTTTAATCCTGAGAATCACATAGGAAAAACTTTAATTTCGTTTTAATTTGATTTCCTCTATCGTTTTAAAATTAATTCGCCAGCAGCCTGGTAACCTGAAAATATCATGTCTCGTTGGGAGGACGTTTACTATCCTTCATAAGACCAGACAGGCCAATTCTTTTTAATTTTACTATCTAAACAACTGACCATGCCAAGTAAAATTAAATAGCTGATATAGTTTCGATCCAGTATATAATAGCAGTGACTCAGATAGAGAAGATATTATTATATACAATTAAGTGTTAACCATCACATAATTCTAAATCAATTGCTTCGCAATGAACCATCCAGATAGATAAGTAATCCACACTAACAATTATCTAGATTTATCCTTAAAAAAAGTTTATACTGGCGATACCGCAATTAATCTGTCTGATAGGGAGGAAGGCCTTACTGCCAATAGCAAGATTTAATTGCATCATCTACAAACTGGTGATGGAGACTGCAGGATTTCTCTGTGAATAAATTATCTCTCCCACTTAGATTTTAAAATATTTTTTGGGGGTTATAAAAATTAATTTAATTAAAATAAATTTATTAATTTCGAAATCGCATGATCTGAAATAATCAAATATCTTGCTGTGTGTACGATTTCAAAAATTCTAATTTATCAAACCATCTTTCATGTTTAAATGCGTAACAAATAAAATTTAATAAATGAATAATTTTTCTTTTCTCATTTCAGTTAAAGTAGTGATTAAAAGTATCTATTTATTTTATTTTTCGTTCTACATTTTTTGAAATATAATAATTTATTTCGATTAAATATTTTTTTATTTAATTAATTCAAAATTCAGAATTTATTTTAACATTTTTTCAAGATATCCAATTAAAAAAATATCTTAAACGTGATATTTTGTAAAAAATAAAATATCTAAACTTTTTTTATTTAATTAAAATTAATTAATTAAAAAAACTTAATTGTATTTTTCATTACAAAATATTTTAATTAAAATTAAAATTTTGAATTAATTAAATTAACAGGATAAATAAAACAGATATGCAATCATCTACGCAGTTCATATATATATAAACACGATATACATATATTCTGATTTTATGATTCAAGTGAAACACTGAGGTATTTCAGTCTCCCTAAGAGAATAAGCTGTTTCAATTCTTGTTCGCCTTTGATTCAATGCCCTAATTGCATCAAACTTTTTTGATACTATTTGATATATCAATATGTATCATATCAGTCTCGTATATATCAGAATATACATCAAAATCAGCCCCATGAGAGAGAAAGTCACCGGCAACCACCAGCCACCTTCACCAGCAATCACCCTCATTCGAGCTCTGTTTTCGACAAGCTTTATACCGTTGGAAAGCTCTCGAAATATGAGATTGTCAAAAAATCTTCTTGAAAACAGTACTAAAAACGGTTAAAAAAATGTCCTGAACCTCAAAAAATGTTGCGGCCTACCACAGCACTGTGTCGTCAACTTTTTTAGGCTTTTTCGACCTCTTTCCGAACTCGATTTTTGACGTACTTTATATCAAAAGAAAACTCTCAAAAAGTACTATTTTTCAATAAAAAAATCTGCTTGAAAATAGCTCAAAAAACTATCAAAAAAAACTTCCCAAAACTACTGCCGCCGCACCCCAGCGCTGCCACCTGGAACTGCTAACTTCCTGAGGTTATTCTGGCCTCATTCGAACTCCGTTTTCGACGTTCTTTATCCATTTAATTTTGGGCATGTTTGCCGCATGTTTGAGTTGTAATTTTGGCCCAATTTTGTTTTTAATTTTTGACAGTATTTTGAGGTATATTTTACTGTAATTTTATGTTTAAAAAATTACACAAAAAAATAGTCTCAAAAATGGCGCAAAAAATCATAAAATTCGCTGCCGAACCGCCGCTAGCAAAGCGCTAGAACCGGGCTATTTTGATAATTTTTCTCGCTATTTTTGACTTGTTTTTATACCGTTTTTTATTCATAAGTACTGTAAAAAAAACTCACCGAAAAAACCCGTTTAAAATCATAAAAAACTTACTGAGATCCGTGGCTTGTAAATACCCGAACCACAGCTGATGCAGCCTCTATTTTTGGATATATTTAACATGTTCTTAAATAATCTAAACAGATATTTAAAAATATAAAAGTAGCTATTACAACGATTCTATATCTCAATGGTTCACATTCAATCTATCACGATCAACCCCCGTGATTAAAAAAATAATCATCACTCACACCATTCAATCAAACATGAAAAATAAATGACGATCATAAAATCAAGATTAGAACGTCTGCAAAACAAAGTTAGCAATAGTTCTAAAACTACCCGGCCCCGATAACCGAAAACAAAAAATAAAACAGTTTTGGTACCAATTGTTGAAGGCAAAACTGTCAAGATCATTGTTTTTGCAAACGATTATCTGAAAAAATTAACTTGACGAGTAAATGCCAAAACGGACTCCAGATAAAAACTTTTGATAACGAACGATCAAAATAAAACCCGTGCATTCGAAATTAATTTAGAAGAATACATTTTTACCAGTCGAATCTTCAACTACAATTTGAATCCGAGTTTAAGCTCCTATCACATGTTCTACTGTATTCTCTTATGCGGTTCCTGAATATAGTATGAGCTATAATCTTCTGAAAACTTGTACTGGCAGAACCTGGACAGATTTAGTTTTAAAAGACAAGTTATAAAACTGGTTAAACCTACCCGCATATTTATAAGGTTACAGCAGGGACCTGAAAAGTGATTATGAGTAAGATTTCCAGTGAAATACAGACACGTATCAGTGGTTTTTGCAATTAAGTAAACCTCGTAGCAGTATTTGCAATTATGAAAAATTAGCAGCAATTTTTACAGTTTTCATAAAATACTGAATTACAGTTCACACAACTAAAGAACAATAATTGTACTCTAACCCATAATCTCAAGACTATATAGCATTGAGCTTATGTTATTAAATGCTTACTATTTCTTTCCACGTTAAGATTCTCGATACCCACTAATTAAATTTAATTACTAACAATTTAATTTAATTAGTATATTGGTATTCTTTAAACTCTTTCGCTTAACTTATTTGACCGCCGGATAATCAAATCCACCTGCAGGGTTTGGCCCGGTTAAAACTTATAAACTCCCTAATGGGGTATTGTCAATTCCAATCTTTCGGGACGTAGATTCCATCAATAATTAATATTTTTTATATAAATAATACCGCTATCTAACTCACCGAAAATATAGACCAATATAATATCGCACCCTCTAATGAATCAAAACAATGAATATTAAATATATGTAAATTAATAATTATTTCATAATTAAGAGGATAAGTACTATTCATAATAACCTTGGGATGTGAATTAATTTATATAATCAGTATAAAATTAATTAACCCAAATGTTTCATTCAATGCACAAAAGTGTACTAGCACAGAGAGTCGAAACAATAGATGACGCTATTATCTGTTCTCCGTAACCAAGAAAAGTTTACCAAAACTCTGAACTGCAGTCGTATCGATGGTTTGCCCATTTCCATCTATACTGTGAACATAAAACTTATATTATGTAAGAACTTAAAATCTGATCTTCTGTGTGCAAACCGTACTTTACACATCAGATTAAATACTATACAGAATATCGGACATCCATACATAACATTAAAGAAATGATGCACATACATTGCTCATAAAGATTCTCATAAAATAAAAAATTAATATTATTAAAATAAAATTAAATACTAAAAATATGATTTTCAGTAT
>JAOTRH010139975.1:0-11141 GCA_034768845.1 Heliamphora exappendiculata | reverse complement strand
AAAGGCTCTCAAAACAGGGCTCTATCAAGGAAGGGATTGAATAGAAGCCAACTAGTAGCTTCTGCCATGCTTGAACTGAGACGAGACACAATTAAAAACTTTTCTAAAAATTATTCTATAGTAGAAAAAGCACATGACAGAAATAGTACCAGGGAGGAAAGCCTAGAACATGGCTTAGTTAGACCAGCTATTTCTCTATTTGAGAATATGTTTCATGGAAGAAAACAAAGGAAGAAGAAAATGTTAGCAGAGATGGGCATCATCACTCTCAGCAAAGCTAAAGGTGAACAATCCAAGACTTAGAATGGAAAAAGGCCTACAAGTCAACATAGATTACTTATCACTATCTACACAAGACATCCAAAATCGAAATAAGGTTATTGGCAATGAAGCAACCAAGGTGATTGAGACAGGAAAGCTCATGGGCTTGAATTTTGGGAAGAATGGCAATTCAGAAGATACTAGATATGGAACAACAAAAGAACACAATGTTCTGCAATATCAAAGAATAATCAAGGTGACAGAGGAAAGCATAAGAATCCTATCATAAAATGTAAGGGTCTGGGTAAGGCTGAGAAAAGAATAATCATTAGAAAATTGAGATGAAGTAAGGTCCTACTGTTTAAAATCATACAAGAAACTAAGTGGCCTGAGGTGGATGAATAGAAAGTTAGAACAGTTTGGAAAAATGAGGATTGCAAATGGATAGCTTCCCCATCGATGGACTCCTCAAGTGGCCTCCTGTGTATTTGGAATGAGAATTTCTTCTCAATTTCAAGTAAGTTTATCCATAGGAACTACATCCTCCTTGAAGGAACTATCTGAAATTCTTTTCATTGAGTCATTGGCAACATATATGGGCATAATGATCGAGGGGACATAATTCATGTGTGGAATGAGCTTAAGGCCCTAAGATCCAATCTTAACCTCTCATTGTGTTTGGGAGGAGACTTCAATGAAATCAAACCTTGAGGTGAAAGAACAGGCTGCATCAGCGTTAGCAGAGGTATGAGAGACTTCAGAGAATTGATGGACAACCAAAAAGTTCAAAATATTCCTATGATTGGTCGTAAATATACTTGGTTTAACTTGCAATATCAAGCTACTTGGAGTAGACTTGATGGGCTCCTTATTAGTGATGAATGACAATCTAATTCCAAACTCAAACTCTGGGGATTGCTAAGATAGTTGTTAGATCATAGCTCAATTATACTCACAAACACAGTGGTAGACTAGGGCCCTTAGCCTTTTAGATTTTTGAATGTATGGCTGAGTTGTACCTCTATAAAAAAAGTAGTCAGGAAAGCATAGAGTTCACAACAAGAAAGGAGGTGGGATGGCTTTGTGCTATTGAGAAAACTACAAGAGATAAAAAAAATGCCATCAAAACATGGAATGCTGAGGTTTTTGAGAACATAACCAAGAAGGTAAAGGACGCTAGAGGGACAATTCACAACCTGAACCTTATAAAAGAATAAAGGGACTTGAGTGAGGCAGAATTGAATCAAGGGAGGGATTTGAGAAATGAACTGTTGTTACTCAAAAGGAGAGTTGAAAGTATTTGGAGAAAAAAATCAAGACAAAGTTGGCTGAAACTGGAGAACAGGAACACCAAATTCTTCCATGCATTGGCTAATAAGAGGTACTAGAGAAATTTCATTGGTCAAGTAACATTTGAAGGTAAAATCCTAACTAGAGCTCAGGATATAAAGGAGGCTACCAGGTTCCATTTTATGATATCCCTCTAAAAATCTGCTCGGAAGAGGCCCTAGCTGGAAGTAGATCTACCCAAGAGGCTAACCCAGCTAAGTAGCTCAAGTCTTGAAAAAATGTTCTCATAAGAAGAAGTCACAAAAGCTTTGAGTGGTTGCGATGTCAACAAAGCCCATGGCCCAGATAGTTTTAATTTCAAATTCATTAAAACTTTTTGGGATTTGATTAAGAATGATATAATGAGGTTCATGGAGGAGTTTCATTCCAATGGCAAAATTGTGGCTGGCCTAAATTCTTCTTTCTTGATCTTAATTCCTAAAGTTTTTTGCCCACAAACCTTGGCTGAGTTTAGACCAATTATCCTCATAAGATCAGTCTATAAGATCCTGGCCAAAACCCTTGCCAATCGACTGAGAGGAATTATGAAGAAAATCATTGATGAAAAATAAACTGCTTTTGTGGAAGGGAGACAGTTTTTTGATAGAATTCTTATTGTAAATGAGGTGTTGGATGATTGGAAGAGGAGGAAAAAGCAAGGAGTCCTAATCAAGTTAGACTTTGAGAAAGCCTATGACTATATCAATTGGGGATACCTTTTACACATGATGGCCTTGATGGGGTTTGGCAACTAGGTGGTGTTCATGGATCAAAGAATGTATATCCACAACTGCGATCTTAGTGCTAATCAATGGCTCTCCCACTAAGGAATTTCGCATGCAAAGGGAGTTGAGACAAAGTGACCCGTTATCATCCTTCCTCTTTAATATTGCTACGGAAGGTTTGAATTACATGCTCCAGGTAACCTGCAATCAAGGCCTGATACATAGAGTTCAGGCTGGAAGGAATGGTTGGAACATTTCTCACATGCAATTTGGAGACGACACAGTTATATTCGGTAATGCTGATCCTCAAGAGATAGCCAATGTTAAGAAAATTTTAAAAAGTTTTGAACTAACCTCTAGGTTAAAAGTAAACTTTCACAAAAGCCTCTTATGTGGTATTAGTCTGACAGAGGCAAAAAAGGATGAATTGGCTAACCTCCTAAAATAAAAAATGAGCAAATTACTTATCAAATACCTGGGATTACCTGTGGGTATCAGCCCAAGATCCATAAAATGCTGAGAACGGGTTATTGAAAGATCTAAGCTAAAGTTAGCTATTTGGAAGAAAAAGTATCTATCCTTGACTGAGAAAGTACAATTGATTAAAACTACTATGATCAATCTTCCAACTTCTTATCTATCACTGTACAAGATGCCTAAACAGGTGCTTTAGACTCTAAAAAAAATACAAAGTAGGTTTCTTTGGGGCAACAATGAACATAAGAGGAAGATTCATCTTATAAACTGAAGGAGGATAACTCTAAAGAAGTGCCATAGGGGATTAGGAATTGCAAGTTTAGAAGCTAGAAATAAAGCTCTTCTATTTAAATGGTGGTGGAGGTTTGTCAAGGAGAAAAACAGCTTATGAAAAAAGATTCTATGTGAAAAGTACAATGAGAATGCCTCAAAGTGGTTTCCAAATGATTTGATGCACAAAAATCTATCAGCTATTGTGAAGGAAATTGTGAAAACTGGCATAGATAAAGATGAGTTTAAAGATACTTTCTTCCAAAATTATAGGCTAAAGCTGGGGGATGAAAATAGTATTAAGTTTTGGTTTAATGCTTGGGTTGGAGATGAATTTTTAGCTTCAATGTTCCTAAGACTCTTCCTACTCTCTGAGTAACAAGATGACAATATAGTCTCTATATACCAAGGTGATGTAGTTAATCCTAGGTGGAACCTTCATTTTAGGAGACCCTTGTTTGACTGGAAACATAAGAGCTTAGACAATTTAATCTCAACTCTTCAAAATTTCAATACCAAAATGAATGCCTTAGATTATGTGATTTGAAAAGCTGACAATGAGAAGAAATTTTCAGTTAAGTCCTTACTCAAAGCTGTGGAGGAAAAGAGAGCCCATCAAAAAACTTTTGTGAGATGAGTCTGACTGCAATTTATCCCCTCAAAGGTGCAAATATTATCATGGTTGATCTTACTTGACAGAACACCAACAAAGATAATACTTCGGAAGAGAAATATTATTAAAACTCCAGCTGAGTGTGCACTCTGTGTCAAAGGCCAAGAATGCTCAAATCATCTATTTCTCCTTTGTGAAAAAACATGGCACATTTGGGCTAAAGTTCTACTTTTGTGGGGCATGACGTGGGTCTGTCCAAAATTCATAACTATGGCAGCAAAATGGTGGTTTGGCATGGGGTTCAATGGCCTAAAAAGAATATAGATAATTATATGGTTTGCGACACTATCGTCCATCTGGATTTGAAGAAATGACATAATTTTTAATCAAAAGCCCTTAAAGCTGGAAAACTTGGTTGAAAGCATTAAAATAAGATCAGCCCTATGAACTAAAGTTTTTTACGAGGAGAACCTATTCTCCATAGTTGAGTTTATCTATAACATCAAGACAATCAAAGACCTCAAGCCAAAGAGGAAGAAATGATGACATTTGGATCGGACTTGCTGAATGGTGGGTAGAAGACTGTATGCTTTACTTTGCCCTCTCTTAGGGGAGTGATTGTTTGATTATGCCCTTTCTGCATGTGGAGCTGGGCTACATTTAGTGCTTGGTTGTGTTTTCTTTTGTTTTTTCAATTAGTGCCTTGCCATCCTTCTTTTCCTTTGAAAGTTTGAAGCTTACTATATGGGTTTTTCCCGTTGCTGCTATCTTTCATTTTGAATAAAATTTCTTTGCCAATAAAAAAAGTAATAATTTTACTCAGTTTTTTTAAAGAATAACAAAATTAAAAAATATGTATGATAAATTTTACATACTTTGCATCAAGATATATATAAGAAACTTATCATACAAAAGAGATTTATCATATTCTTAAAATTTTACAAAACTAAAATTTGAAACATTTTTATATTTTTCATAAATAATAACAAAAATAATTATGTAATGTTTTTTTTTCAATATATGAGTGCTTATACATGAAAATTTATCGTGCCCTACATTAAGGTACGATAATTATCTCACACTATTTACCAAGACCAAGATAAAATATTATGCTATTAAACTTTCATATATAAAAATTAAATATTATTATACATGACAATTTTCTCATACCTTATATCAATGCGTGAAATTTTTTTCATCATATTGAAAAACAATTTATAATGAGATATATCTCATTCACAAGTTGTTCATTTCATTAAAAACTAAACAACAAAATTAAGAAAAATATGTATGAAAAATTTCTCATACTCTACCGTACAGTATAAAAAATTTCATACTATGCATTATGATAAGAAGATCTTTAGCTTAATTTGAGAAGAGATTTTTCATATTTTTAAAAATTTCAAAACTGAATTTTGAAATTGTTCTAATGTTTTTAAAATAATAACGAGAATGTTGATATAATTATTATTTTTTTCAATACATAATTACTCATATATGAGAAATTTCACATGTTTTGCATCCAGGTATGAAAATTTTTTCATACTCTATACCTTGAAGAGGAATTATTGTGCTAATGCATTTAAAAATATACACGTGAAAAACCCTAGTTTTTTAGAAAAAAAATACCAAAGTACCCCTGAACTATCAACAAGTATCTGTTTATCTTCTCAACTTTAAAACCGTACATTTAGCTCCCGTAACTAGTAAAAATTGTACAAAATACCTCCTACTTAGAGAGTGAAAGTGATACAAATTAAATAGTTGAGAGATCTGAATGTACAATTATAAAGTTAAGAGGGATAAAATAGTAGTCATTGATAGTGAGGTTGCTTGGGTAATTTTCTCTATTTTTCATACATGACTATATTAAAATAATTTCTATTTTATGAAATTTTTTATTCATAAGTGCTCATTTACTTAAAATTAATAATAACAAAACTAAAAAAAATATGTACGTTAAGTTTTTCATACTCTGCATTAAAGTTACAATTTAAAGCATATCTTATTTTTTAAATAATAACAAGATTATCGATGTAGTTAATTTTTTTCAACAATGGAGTGTTCATTGCAAAGAGGTGGTTGTACCTTTGATAACGAATTTTCTAAAATTATCGAAATAATGGAATTATCCTATTTGACACAACAAGATTGCATAAATTTATTTTAAAAATATTTATATTTAATAAGTGTCTTGTTTGATAAAAAAAATTGACAAGAAAATTCTATTCGTGCGTGCGCGCACGTATATATAAAATTATCATGTTTTTAAAAAATCTAACATTGTAAATGAATTAATAAATAAAAATAATGGAACATTCATAAATAGAATATCTTGATTTTTGTGAATACTTCTTTAACAAGAGTGTTCAGAAAAGTCGTTCTACCTTTGAAAACAAAATTTCTAGTCATCGAAATAATGGAGCTGTCTTATTTGAACACAAGAAGATTTTATAAATTTAATTTAATTTTTTTTATATTTTTGATTAAAAAATCAAATATTATATATATATATAGAATTACATATTCATTAAAAAACTTAGCATTTTAATTGAATTAACAAAAATAATAATGATACTTTTATATATATTGTAATTCGAAAACACATATTAAATGAAAAGCATAATCAATTGAATATGATAGTGCTCGTATTACTTTTCAACTTTAAGTGCCCTAATAAATAGGCAAAGATGGCCCGGCTACTTGACTTAGTCGATATACGCGTAAATTAATCTGAATATTCAAAGATTAATTGAAATACACATAAATTGGTCCAAATACTTTAGTTATAAAAAAAAATAATAAACATTCATGTCTAATGTTTTGCTATTTGAATTCGTCACTAATTTCGATAACTTTTCAGTACGTAGACATCTATACTATTTTATAAAGAGAGAACACTTATTTAGTATTTTTTAATTTTAAAATCATGTAAATATTTTATAATTCTTAAATTACCTTTTATCTCTTTTACTTTTTCTCTCTCTCTCAAACTACCTATAAACTTACTTTTTCTCCACAAAATCTCTGTTAATTTTTTAATTATTTAATTTTAAAATTATAATTACTTTATATTTAAACACGCGCATGCCAACAGTTAGTTTTCTATAACAAAGAGTACACTTCATTGTAAGTAGAAATATTGAGCAGTTATAGAGAGCGTTACCCTACAAGTTCTGAAATCAACAAAGAAACGTTTTGTTAGCGTACCGTACGTACTTTGCCATGCGACGAGAAATAGTTGTTGGAGATGGTGATGGCTGTCGACCCATGGATGACATCAATAAGTCCGTCGGCGCACTGAGCCAGAGAGCAGTGGTCGATCCAGACGTTCGAAGATGCAAAGACGGCGATGGCGTCTCCGTCGGAGCCGCCGCGGGTGCCGACGTGCTGGGGGCTGCTCCGAACCTGCTGCCCCGGCTTCGACGGCTTGCAATCGTGAATCTTGATGCCGTGGATGATGATATTATGGACGTGCTCCACCGTGATGCACGGCCCGCCGGCGATCTCAACGTTCACCCCTCTCCCGTCGATGGTCTTCCAACTGTTCATAATCAGCTCGTTTTCGAGCATGAGAACCATGTCCCTCTCGAAAACGATCCAGAGCGGCTCCCACTGGATGACGCCGTGCCGGAGGGTTCCCGGCAGTGGGTTTACCGGGTCGTCGGAGGTGTTGTTGACGACGTATACGACGCCGTTCTTCCCGCCTAATGCGCCACTGCCAAAGCCGATTCCGCAGTCGGCTAAGGATGGTCTGCAGGGAGCCCAGTTAGGATTTGATGGCCAGCAAGAATCTACTGTGTTTATTACTTTGTCTTGAGGCTCAGGACGTCCAAGAAGAGATCTTGAAATGGTTTTTTCAGGTTTGTAATCTATATGGTGAGCTTGAAAGATTGAAGCACAAAAAGCTAGAGGGTTTTGAAGCAGTAGGAAAGTGTTCAGGTTGGCCATGGTTGGCGGGGTGGTGTTTGGAGAGGGAGGGATTCATATATATTGGCCCGTCTCGAACAATGGCTTATATTTTTCAAAAAAAAAAAAAACAATGGCTTATTTATTTAATTTACTTATTTTTGTGTTCAAATACTTCTTTAAGCAAAATATTAACAAAATTTTAAAATATTAAAATAAGCTAGCATAAGTAAAATTTTATGTTATTTATTTAGTCAATACTGAGTTGTTTTTTAGATTAATTTTTCCTTGAATGTTCAGTTTCTCTCATCCAAACAAATTGTCATAAAAAAGAAAGAACAAAAAAATTCAATATAAGACAAAAATAAGCCAACATCACATCAATTTACTCAAAGGTGGCTATTATATGTTCTTCTTTAACAGAGAAACCAAAAATTCTTCTATATTGCATCAAAGAAGTGAATTAGAGCACGCAAGATCTTTTCAAAATTGTACAGAATCCAACATGGCTTAGAGCATAACATATGAAAATGAAAACTCTTACTAAGTTAACTCTTCAGCTTTTTTTCTCCCTCCATATTATACACTATGTCTTGAACTATAAAATTTTTGCAAACATGGGAATTAAAGTTTCGTTAATTTGTTAACTTGGCTTAAACAAAAAAATTTGATTTGTTTTGACTTTAAGCTAAGTAAGAAATAAGTTTATTTGGTCAAAAAGTGGCTTTCAGCCACTATGGGAAAATAAAAAATTTGTAATTTGACAATTCTTTTTTTAACTTTTAAGTAAAAGACTAAACCAGGAGGGGCTAGCTAACTGGTTTGAAGTGGAATATGAATGGTGTTATAGAGAAGCTAACTTAACAGGAGGGTTTGGGTTAATATCGAAAGTGTGCCATTGCATGCATGGAATTCGGATACTTTCAAAAGGCTAGGCGAAAGGTGGGGAGAGGTTCTTGGCATCCATGAAGACACCAGGAGAAGATTGGAACTAGAAGCTGGTATTGTTTTGTTATCAACTAATTGGAAAACTTCTATTAATCATTGCTGCAATCTCAAAGTGGGAAGATTCTTATATCCAATCAGAGTTAGTGAAGGGAGCTTTCAACAGCTGATCTTGAGAGGAGCATCGATAAATTCCAAACCCAAGACGATCATTTAAAGATTTGAACGAGGTACCACAAAGCTCAGGCTCAGAAGATGATATGGATACTAAGGTGGATTTGGTCGAACATAGTCAAAACTTTGAGATGAACAAGAATAAGGATGGATCTAGTGATGAAGATCTGCAACAGAAGCTTCAAGAAGGCAGCAATGGAGGTCAAGGCCATGAAGGAGATGGATGAGGTGGCACTAATAACAATAAAAACCTTTAGCTGATTTTTTTGTCTTTTTTAAATACCTTTTGAATTCTTTTATATTCGATTCTATTGTAACCAGTTTGGACTAAATTTTGAGTTTGTTTTCATTATTTATGTCTTTTTTGATTTTTTTTTTCATTTGAATCGTATTAACGAAATGAATTGAAAAAGTAAGAAGAATTGTCCAAATAATTTAAAAAGTTCACTAACAATAAAAATAAATAATTAATATAAAATTTAGAATAAATTATACTTACCTTTCTTAATATTTAAGTTTATTAGAGAAGCTTCCTATGTGATCTCTGAAATTACATTGTACTACCTTGTCAGATACTGTCGGTTAACTCTGTTAACGAAAAAATATAATTACTTATTTATCTATTTATTTCCGTTGACTGACTTCTCTCTCTCTATATCCTTCTCTCCCTTTCTCTTCCACCACCTCCACTGAAAACAATCTACCCCATCCGTCGCGACCAACACCGCACCCCAAAACCACCACTGCCGCGACAAATCGCGCCACCTCTTCGACTGTCACCGCCGATTGCTGTCGAGACCGTCGGTCTCTGCTCTATGTTTCTCTCTTCCTCTGTCTCTATCTAATCTTTCTCCCCATTTATAAATATACACACACACACACACACACACACACACATATATATATATATATATATATATATATATTATATCCATCTCAAAATCACATGGCAGTACAGATACCACTTACTGCCTCCAGTGTTTACTACCCTTTTGACACCCTAGCACCGCTAATGAACGGCTCCGATCATTGGTACACTATTTCCGCAAAGCTAAATCGAAGAATTATCGTTTAACAAGTTTTATTAAAAATTATTTTTCTAACTTATTTTTAACTTGTCAAGAATATGATCCGGTCAGGTGAGTGTGTACCCCTCGCCGATTAGATCAACTTATTTTTTTATTTTGATCAATTTCAATGGTAAATTATTTGATTTCTAGGCATAAATAAAAAAAAAGAAAAAAAAAAGCGTTCTGGTTCCAGAATTGGGTTTGTATATATATATATATATACATACACCACCGCGCGTCACCGCCGTCTCTGCCGTCTCTCTCTCTCCCCACGCCGCCGCAGCCACCGCCGACCCCCACCGGCGGTTTTAGGTGACGGTGGTTTTCGGTGGGTGACAGTGGTTTTGAGTGGCGGTGGTTTTGGTGGTCTGATAGATTTTTTTTGTTGTGTTATTTTCAGAGAAAGCAGAGAGAGAGATGAACTGACGAGAAAAAATTAAAAAATAATAATTTAAGGGTAAAATTGAAAATATAATAAAATAATTACTAATGTTAGTATTTTTATCAAATTTTTAAATGGTTATTTGAAGGAATGGAGTATCTAAAATATAAAAATAAAACAGAAAAAAATGCAGTGTAATTTCAAAAACCAAGAGAGAAGTCCTTGTAATAAGTTTAAGTCTCAAGAGATGTAAGTATAATTATTCTTAAAATTTAACTTATTCTTGTCTTTTCTAGGGTTGTTATATTTTGTTTATTTTTTATTTTTTATTTTTTGGCTCATCTTGCTTAGAAGAGTTGAAAGCTACAATAATTTAATTAATTAAAAGATTCAAAAAGTTTTACCGAATACAAAAATAAACAAAATAAAATAAACAAATAAATAAATAATTATCCAAATTAAACCGGGTAGATATGAGTTTCATCCCCTTTGTCGATACATTCATGAATTCTACCTCTTTTTCATTAGAAGCTTGACGATGAAATTGGAAACATTGCAAATGAATCAACTGAATTAAAGAGAACCAAACATCTCATCTTTTTCTCTTTTTTTATTATTATTTTTATCTGGGTGGCTGGTTTAATGCTTATGTTTTTCCATTTATGGTGATATGTTCATTGAACTTTATGAGATGAAATTAACTTTGTAATTTCATCCAATCACCGAATGATCAACATCGAGTGTGTCGTATAAATGGATAGCTTATAACATGTTATTGCTTCACTTTATAAGTAAATCATTTTAGGTATCAAATTTTATTTGCGACATAACATGTAATTGACTTGAATTTTCACGTTCCATACAGACAAGTAGAGAATTTAGAAATTTAACTTAGGAGGACACCATTTTTTTTTTTTTTGAACTTTGGGTTCGTTTGACTCATGATCTAAATTTAATTTATTCTCAAATTTGTGTTTAAAGTTTTT
>JAOTRH010139964.1:0-13839 GCA_034768845.1 Heliamphora exappendiculata | reverse complement strand
GTTTAAATAATTATTTTACAATCTATTTAGTAAAAGAAATGACAAATATCTAATAAAAAATTTATAAAAATAAATGACATATAACAAATAAATAACAATTAATAATAATTATCTAATTAATAACTCTTTTTTTCTAATTTATAAAAGTGAAATTTTTTTTATTTTTTCTACATGAATCTCGCAATAATTATACGTGTAATCTAATAGTTAATATTTTTTATTTATATATATATATATATATATTTGAATTGGTTCGGATTAATCTCATAATAATCTAAGAATCGAATCAATATTATCAGTTTACCTTTTTGACCAAACTAATTACTTATAAAAAAAATCAAAGTAACCCAATTCATAAAAATCATATTGGTTTAATTTTTGAATTTCTCACGTATGTTGTGCAACCCTATTTGTTGTGTATCTAAACTGGGATATTGATATTGTTTTCCCCATTGGTATCTAGTGGGGGTTAACATCTCGGCATTAAGTTCGACATTAACGTTTTGTTTTTGTTTTCATTTTACCTAAAATATTTTATAATAAAAAATATATTTTATAAAAAATTATTTTTTTATTTTTTTGGTATTTAGGTGATACTTAAATTTAAAAATATTTTTAAAAAAAAATAAGTATCGCCATTTGTCGCCACTTGTGCCACCGCTGCCACCACCACCACCGTTGTCATTGCCACCACTACCCTCGCCGCCTCCATTGCTGCCACTACACTACCACAGTAAATTACTTGAGCCTTTTTTTATAAATTAATTTTGATCTTATGAAGTAAATATTTTACTAAAAATATTTACAATATGTTTTTATCGAACCAAATATTGAAAAGTAAGTAAAATATTTTACAAAAAAAATATTTTATGTTAGAAATAAATGGAGCTTAAAATGGGCATTCGGTTTAAAAGGTAAGGTTTTTAATCTCTTTACTTAAAGTTTTAAAAATATTAATTGTCAAATTATAATTTATTTTCACTCAATAAGGTTCTTTGATGATATATTTTAACCAAATAAAATATTTAATTATTAAAGCTAAAGTTTTGAAACAACAAAGAATCCGACTTTAAGTTAAGTCACCAAATGAAGGTTTTATAAATTAAAGTATATATCATGTGACATGTATTTTTAGCAAGAGATAAACTCCGACGTATACTAAATGAATGCTTCTTTTCTTTCACTTAATTAACACAGATGAATTAATATTATTATTTCACTCAAATTCTTTTTGCACGCGTGATATTATTTTATAATACTCTCATCGTAACCACTTTTTCTGTAATGTATGTATAGTTTTTTTTTTTTTTTACTTTTTTCTATCATGGGCAACTTTTTTTTTTTTTTTAAATATGTTATTGTGGTGGGTAGACTTTTTTTGGTCTTTCCTTTTCTTTTTTTCTTTAAAGTAAGATATAATGGACATTGCTATTTTATTATGTGAAAAGTTTGTATACAATTTATACTTTAAATTATTAGGTAGAGACGTTTATATATTCATGTATATATATTAAGTGTTGCACACTCAAAGAATGTGAGATTGTTTTCTAACCATTATATAATATTAATAATTTAACCTCTCAAAGCGTAATGAGTGATCACGAGAAATCTCCCAACTTAATAATTTAAACTTTTAAACTGAATTAATTTTTTTTTATTAAATGAATTAATTTTTGTAGCCTTGTGGCACAAGTAGTTTGGAACAAAAGTAGTAGTTGATTGGCTTTGCCTTCAAATATCTCATTAAGGTTTTAAGGATTTATTTGGGATGTTTAAAAAGTTTAATTTTTAAATTATTTAGTATTTTTTTTAAGAAAAAAAGAGTAATAAAAAAAAGTTTTTGAATGTTAGGAATAATTTTTTATAATAACTTTTTTACTTTTTTGCTTTTCATTAAAATGTCTAATATGCCCTTATTTTTTGTTTTTAAGTTGTAATGTTTGACATATTAATACGACTTTTATATTTTATTTTTGTAAGGAGAGTTGGGTTTTTTAATTGAAAGTATTATAGTAATTTTAGTTAAAAAAAGTTAAAGTATTTAAGATGTATATAAGATTTTTTTTATTGAATTAATAGATTTTAGTACTAGTCAATTTTTAAAGATATGTGATTTATTCATATACTTAATAATATCTTATCGACTTTCTTTTAAGGACTCGGAGTGGACCTTATTGTAGAGGCTAACAATACGGAAGCCCGGCCTACTTTTTAATATTAGTTTTTAAGTAGTACAGGAATAATATTGAAGTATTTATCAAAATTTATGCTTTCTACTTATGCGTTGAAAATAATGAAAAAATTAATTTCAAAATTTCTTACATATTTTTTTTAATAATTAATTTTATAATGGAAAGATGATGCAGTAGCATTAGCTCTTCTTTTTTTTTTTAATGAATTATAAACTTGTTACATTTATCCTGTTTCTCTAGTTGTTTTTGTTTCTTGTCGTTTATTATTTTGCTTTTTTGCTTTTTTTTTGAAGTTAGGTTTTCCCTAGAGAAATAATTATGAGCCCACCTCAAAAGAGCAATAAGCCCATGTTAGTTTATCGAAGAAGTTGATTTTTTTATTGTTTCTTATCGTTTATTATTTTGGTTTTTTGCTTTTTTTTTTGAAGTTAGGTTTTCCCGATAGAAATGATTATGAGCCCACCTCAAAAGAGCAATAAGCCTATGTTTAAAAAGTTGATTTTTTTGCAAAAATATTATCTTTTAAGGAATATTATTTAGTTTTTTAAAAAAATCAACTAATTTTTTTATTTTTTTTAAAAATAAATTGACTACAACCAACTATTTATTTATTTTTTTAAAAAAAATGCGACACAAACTAAAGCACATAATGAAGGACCAAGAACATGGTTTTGTTGGCTGCCCAAGCACAGATCCTCAGTTCTTAAAAAGCAACAAGAAACACACCGAACTTGTGAAAATGACTTTGTTTTTGGTTACAGTTCTATTTACTATTTAAAAAAGGTAAATATGACCCAAACTAAAGCCACATAACAAACAACCAACAATACAATTTTGCTGGCTGCCAAAAGGACATATCCCCGGTTCTTAAAAAACAACAAGAAACAGCCCGAACTTGTGAAAATAAATTTGTTTTTTTTTTTTTTTTGTTGCAGTTCTATTTACTTTTTTTAAAAAACAAATATGACCCAAACTAAACCACGTAACAAACAACCAACAACACCTCGAAATTGTGAAAATGAATTTGTTTTTGGTTGCAGTACTCTCCCAATCTCCTATAAAACCTCTTAATAAATCTACCCCTCCTTCCAACCAATCTACTCCTTAGAATGGTGACAAGCACGGAGCCTCAACCTGATGAACTCCACCAACCCATCTTACAGCCGCCGCAACTGCAGCCGGAACAACCATCCGCCGCCTACGATCAGTCGAGGTCGGAGCTTGAGAAAGTGCTGTCGGACACCCAGGTACCGGTTGTTAGGCGGCTGGGAGCGGCGAGTTGGATTGAATTGAAGCTCCTGTTTCCGCTCGCCGCCCCGGCGGTGCTGGTGTACTTGATTAACAACGCCATGTCGTTGTCCACCCGCGTCTTCGCCGGCCACCTCGGCAACCTCGAGCTCGCCGCAGCCTCTCTTGGCAACAGCGGCATCCAGCTGTTCGCTTACGGCCTCATGGTATTTACTTGTGTATCGTCGTGTATCTGCATCTGCATCAGCATCTCCCCCCGAAATAATAATGTTATTGTTATTAAATTATTTTGTTAAATTAATTTAATAAAATAACGTAACACAATTAGTTCTAAAATAAATTATATTTATATTTAGGCTTATTTTGTTTTCATGTAAAATATTTTAGAAAAATTTAAAGATTAGTTATTTTTTTAGAACTCATAAAAAATTTTGTCCCATAATTTTTATTTTAAGAGATTTAGTCATATTAAATTTGAAATAATTATATTATGTCTAATTTATTTCGAGTTAATTTTTTCCGTTTTAAACAAATAGAAAAATTCAAATGATACATTTATCAGGCCATTATAACTATTGAAAATAAAAAATAATATATTTTTATTTAACTAATATCTAAATTTTATAAACTGCTAACAGCTCGTTTGGTTATCAACAAGAGAAAAAGAAAAGAAATGATTATGTTTTCTCCTCTTAATTTATCAAAGAAAAGAAAAAAAATGATTATGATTTTTCTCTTTTTTGTTCGGATTAATTATTGAGAAAAAAAATAATTTCTCTCCACTCTTATTCGGATAAATTTTATAAAAAGAAAAAGAAAAAGAGTACTAGTTATTTTACAAAAGAACCTTGTTTTTGTCATTACTTTTTTACTTTTTTTATTTTTAGATATGTATTTTAGTGTTATAAAATATAGCCAATCAACTTAATTTTTTTCACTCTAAATATTTTTAATTTGAAGAAATTTAAAAAGTGGGTTTGAGATGTTAACTCTTTCTCTCCATTTCTCACCTCTTTAATAAACGAAACAAGTGATAAAACACAAGATTAAACCTTTCAAAAATTAATTTTTTTAGACATTTCAAACAAACACTAATAATTTTTGCTTTTTAGTATTGTCTTAGCCTTCACTTTTGTTTTAAGTTATAATATTGAAAAATGATACTTGCACGAATTATGGATGACCAACTGAGTATAGATACGACACAAAGATTAAAACTCTGAGTACACTCAAAATTTTTATCTTTGTATTTTATTTGTGCTTGGATTATGAATGGCCAACTGAACACAAATAAAACACAAGGATTAAAACTCTTAGTACACTCAGAGTTTTAATCTTTGTATTTTATTTGTACTTGATCGGTCATCTGTTGTCTGTATGTGGAGAGCATTTCTATAATATTGGAAATAAGTTTTTCAACTCATATATATATATATGTGTGTGTGGATGCGCGCGCGTATTTTCTCTAAAAAAAATTATTGAGACTATTACTGTTATTTTATACAATAAAAATATTGTCTAGAATGTAAATAAGCTATTTTCTGTTAAAAAAACAACTAATCAAGTTATTTGATTTCTAAATTTAAAAATAGCGGGACATGTTTGTTTTAAAGGATAAGATTAAGAGGAATTAACAATTTCATCCTTAGTACGTAATCCTGGGACAACATATCCATTGGATTACTTGACCTTTGTTATAGTCAATTCTCATATTTGAATACCTCATGTGATTAAAAATTCATCCTACCTCATATTAACGTGTAATGATAGTTTTACCATTTTTACAATATTATCAATGCCATACTTTTCTTTTGTGTAAAATATAAATCCTTCAAACCTTTATGTTTTAAATATTTCATTGATTCTTTAAAGAAATTATAAATTTATCCCAAGAGTGTTTTCACCAAATTTAATTTTTTTAAAATAAAAAATGTTTGATGTATTAAGTGTTTTCACCAAATGTTGTAAGACATTGATTTAATTCATCTAATGATCATAAAAATCTGATTCTAGCAATCCTATCGGTTAAAAAACTGTTTATTATACATGTATTAAAAATTAAACATTAAAAAAACATGTCCTCCATATCTGGTTTTGGGTGGGTTTGGGTGCATGAAGCATTGATGGCAGCCAGCGAACTTATCAGTTTATGAGACAAGGGCATAATTGAAAATTTACTTACCAACTTAATCCCCAGATTAACATAACCAGTGGCCTCAGATTCAATAATCCCCCCTATTCGGTATAAACAATTCACTCTGGGTACACAGTTCATCTCCACTTTTGAAACCCTAATATGGGTAAAAATGATAGCTCGGTACTTACTATTCCAAAATTTGGCCAACGAAACGCGCAAACCCTAAAGGATTGCACAATTTATCCGAAGATGAGTTTTTAAATACATGAGGAATCATATTAGGGGCTTGAGAGTGGGTTTAAATCTTGGCGGCTATATGTTCCTAACTTATAGCTAGTGTGTAGGTTAATTGTAGGGTCGGTTTACTTAACTAGAGTTTATCTCTGATCGTAATCGGAGCATTAACATGTCAGTTTTGGTCCGAGTCTCAATGGGAGAAAGCCAGAGATTTAGCCGTTCACCAAAAAAAAAAAAACCAAACACCCAAATAAATTGATTTAATTCTTGAATTAAGCTCGATTTAATCTGAACCTACTCTGGTTAATTATATATGTATTTTATATAATCAGTACTAGAAGTTTCAGTTATAAAAAATTGTATCATTAGTACTGTCAACACTTCTAAATTTTTTTAATCGTCTACTTATAGAATTCTTTTTCATTAAAGATATGCACTCCGCACCATTTTTAATTATTTTTTTTAAAAAAAAATTCAGGAACAGAATTAATAAATTTATTCCACAGGGGCAAAATACGCATGAAGATATATAAATATTGTCATAGTTCCTAACGCATTACTACATTAAGTGGAGGACGAACGAAGAATTTTAATTTATGATGGACGAAATATTCTTATAAATTCTTAGAATAACTTATATTAAAATTTTAAAAAAATTTAAAGAAATGAACCTTTATAATTTTAAAATATTTTAAACTAATACTACTATAATAATAAATCTTTTCAAAATTTTGGAGAGGCATTTACTTCCATCCGCCTCTTTTGGGTTTGTCTATAATTAAATGGTCACAACCTAGACTACAATTTTAAATTGTTTAATTGATATCTATTGTATTATATAAAATAAAATAAAACCAATAAAATATCTGAGAGAACTTATTAAGAAATTATCTCGATATATTATAAAATGTTCACTAAATAAAAGGTTTGTAAAGGGATTATTTTAAATTTAAGAAACATTTTATTAACCATTGTAATAATATTTTTATAAATATAAAATTTTATTTTAAGAAATTCGAAAAAGGATGGAAGGTGGGGAGGGGCCATGGCTCCTCAAACATTGAATATATAGGTTTCTTTGACTTTATTTCTTGTGTGTCCTTTTGTTATGAAGGACAGGTCACGATTTTTGGGAATGTTCGGCAAAATTATTTTTAATAGTTTTAATTTTTTTTTATTAATTTTAATTATAAATTATAAATTTTTTTAATATATATAATTTTTGCAACAATTTATAACTATTTTTTTATTTTATTCCAGTTATAAATTATAATTTTTACTAAATACTTTTAATAATTTTTACAAACTATAATAAATAATTTATAAACTATTAGTTTTAACAATATAAAATAGCACAAAATATGCAAAGTATTTTGGGTAACTGCAAGACAATTTGCTTTAAAATTGAAGTGTTTAATTTCTGTACTTTAAGTTAAATAAATGAAAACAGTTTCTTAACTGTTAATTATTTTAAAAATTGACATAAAGAATTTAAGAATAATTTTAATACCCGTGTCAAAAGAGCCTGTCTTAATGTGTGTGGTGGTTCCTTATGGGATATTACGTAAAAATCTCGCATTTATTGGTAAATTATTAGTTATTTTTAGAATTTTATATAATATTATTTACATGATATGCTCAATAAATAAAAATATAAAATACAAATTAAGTAAGCTATTTTCTTCTTGTTATTTATTTAATAAGAGTGAATTAATATTGTTTCACTAGGGTACTTTTTCACCACATTGTTGAATTAATAAAATATTATATAAATAATATCACATAGTGCTATAAAACTACTGAATAATTATTTATTTTTTATCATCATGCTAGTTATCGCCCATTGAGCGATAGTTAATAACATTATAAGATTGAAAAATAATTTGTCAATAATTTTTTAAAAATAAAATTTACAATTTTTATAAATATCAATACATTTTTCTCAAATATACTTTCAAAAACCATGGTTGATACAAGTGTTGAGGGTGTTATCCTGTGCATAATTTTTTTGTTTTTCACTTATATATATAGATTAGCAAAAAAAAAGATTTATCTAAATAAGTTTATTTATAATTTTTTGCTTATAATTTTTAATTTAGCTTGGAATGGGGAGCGCGGTGGAGACTCTGTGTGGCCAAGCGTACGGGGCGCACAGGTACGAAATGCTTGGGGTCTACCTCCAAAGATCAACGATCGTCCTGACTCTAGCCGCCCTCCCATTAACGGCGATCTACCTGGTGTCGAAAAACATCCTGCTCTTACTCGGAGAACCGACGGCGTTAGCCTCTGAAGCGGCGGTTTTCGTCTACGGCCTCATCCCACAGATCTTCGCCTACGCCGTCAACTTCCCAATCCAAAAATTCCTGCAATCCCAGAGCATCGTGGCCCCCAGCGCGTACATATCGGCGACCACGCTGGGGGTGCACCTGGTGTTAAGCTGGGTCGCGGTGTACAAGATCGGGCTGGGCTTGATAGGTGCGTCGCTGGTGCTGAGCTTGTCGTGGTGGATCATAGTTGGGGCCCAGTTTGGGTATATTTTGATTAGCGATAAATGTAAGGCCACGTGGACGGGGTTGAGGATGGAGGCTTTTTCGGGGATTTGGGAGTTCGTGAAGTTATCGGCTGCATCAGCGGTGATGCTGTGCCTGGAGACTTGGTATATGCAGATATTGGTGTTGATTGCTGGCTTGCTCGAGAACCCTGAGATTGAACTGGATTCTCTCTCTGTTTGGTATGGAAAAAACCACTTTTTTTAAAAAAATTCCTGACTTTTACTTTTGGGTCTTTTAGACAATTAGTTTTTTTTTATAAAAAATTTTTGAATAAATTTTTATTTATATTAGTTCGAACAATAATATTTTGTAAATTTTCTCATTATAAAAAATTAAAAAAATATTTTTTAAAAATTTAGTGAACTCTTTAAAATTTTATTCAATGGCCATATTTTTAGATAAGTTTTGTCACGATGAAACAAGAAAAAAAGAAAAAACTAAACTAAAAAAATAAAAAAGAAGAAAAAAGGCATAATAAAAATAGAAAAAAAACCCATCTCAAACAGTTATTTTTTCTTAGTTTTTTTTAGCTAAAAACGTGACAACCGAATATAGGTCCTGTTTGGGCTAAATATCATCAATTTTGTTTATTTTTGTTTTTTTTGAACTTTTTTCATCATTTGACTAAATTTTTTTATTTTTCTAAATCGTCTTGATGAGTAAAAAATTTTGATCAAAAGATGAAAAATTTCTACTAAAGACGAAAATATACAAAATAAAATTTGGCTTATTTTAGCATTTTTTTGTCTTTTTGGATTTTTTAAAACTTTGATTAAAATTTTTTATTTTTTCGGCTCAGCTGGAAGAGAGGAGTCTAAAAGTATAAAAGTTTGACTAAGCATGTGTTTGGCCTGGCTTAAAAGCCACAGAAAAGGACCAGTTGGTTTGGCTTAACTCGGTTTTTTTTTTACTTTTTCTATATAATTTGACATCTACTTTTTTATAAAAAAATTAAAAAGTCTAAAAACCGTTAAAAAAGCTAGTCCAAACATAAAAATAATAAAAAATTTCACTAAAAGCAAAAATAAATAACATTAAATAAGCAATTAAGCAATTATCTCATACAGAGGTTTATTTGACAAGAAAGATAAAAAAATAAAAAGTCAATCAAGACATTAATTTTTACGATACTCGATTTAAAACTGTTACATTATTAAAATAATAATAATATATTTTTATTTAATAACTTATTTATTATTAACATCAATTATATATAGTCGTTATAATCGATTACATAGAATAACTTGAAAAAAAAAACTAAATTTTTATTCGATCAATCAATTTTTAAAAAGTTAGTTTAAAAACAAATTAACCAAATAATTTACTTTGAATCTAATTTAGTCTCTTTGAACTAAAATGTTTAAAAATAATAATAAATATTAACTTTTAAGATAGTTCTCAATCAAAATATAGCAGAGCATTTTATTTCAAGTTGCTTTTTTTTATTTTTTTTATTTTTTTATATATTTGTTTTTCATTTTTTTATTTTTAAATTCTTGACAAATCCAGAAAATAAATATTTTTTTACTAATATTGAAAAAAATTAACTAAAAATAAAAATAAGCTATGTTCTTGTTAAAACCAGCTTATTTGTCTTTTTTATTTTCCCGGTTTAAAAGTTTTACTTTATTTATTACGCATGACGAGAAAATCTAATAAATATAAATACCACTGAAGTTTCACTACAAATAATAAAATTCTATTTCGAAGAAGTGTTGTACATTACTTTGACACAAATAATAAAATAAAAATAAAAATAAAATTATTTTTTTATTAAATTAGTAAAGTAAAAGTAATTTAATTTTTTTTTCTTCATTATTTGATCAAATTATTATACTCTTTTTGACTCATCAAGTCAAGTTAAAAAGTAAATTTTTTTATCAAAATATAAAAATAAATTCAAAAAAAAAAGTCAAAATAAGCTAATATGACAAACTATACGTTACTTATTTATGTATTTAGTAATTTTTTAAATTTTTTGATCAAAATCTTCTACTTTTATAATTCACAGTCTCATCAAAATGATCTAAAAGAATAAAATATTATCATCAGAAAATGAAAAAAAGTTAAAAAAAGAACAAAAACAAGTAAAATTATCACAATTTGGAAATTTGATATCCTACCCTCATCGTCTTTTTTTAAATGATTTATTTAAATGGCTTGAAAATGTTTTTCTTTCCGCAGTATGGGAATAAATGGACTAATGTTCATGGTTTCAGTGGGCTTCAACGCAGCTGCAAGGTCAGTTCTTTTATCATTTCAACCCATGTTGCAATTTTTCTTGTTCTATCCTTAATGTTGCACATACGAATTAACCCGTATTTAAAAGTATTTTTTAAAATAATTTAATTTTATAGGAATGTGGGAAGCTTTCCAAGGGATGGATTTTTAATTTAAATAGAAATTAAAATAATCACGGTGAAATAAATTTAACGAGTATAAAAAAACTTATCAGCAAAGGCGCAAAACATTTCAGTAGCTTAAAAAAGTAAATTTTTACTCCTCAAAACACTTACATGAGTTGGTGTATTAGGTTGTGTTGTTTTACCTTTTAAAATTTAACTTTTGCTTCCTCATAAATATACAATTACAAGAACTGCTAGTTTAATGGTCCCATTATGAAACTAAGATTATTACAAAATTATAAAGCACTCCATATACCATAATAACAAAACATTCTGCTGGTAATTGTCAGTCACTCTCTTTTGTTATTAGTACATATATCAGTTTTTTTTGTTCTTTGGTCTTTTTTTTTTCACAGTAAAAATAGCCATATATGGGGGGCTTGGCTAAGTTTTTAGTAATAATTTTTAATTTTTTAATTATAATTTTAGTTATAAATTATAATTTTTTTAAATATTTATAAATTTTGTTATAATTTTAATTATTTTAATTATAAATTATAATTTTTATTAAATACTTATAAATTCTATTCAAATTATAATATATAAATTACTAGTAATAATATTTTTAAACACGTAAAGAAGTAACCAAATACTAATATTTATAATTATAATAAATTAATATTACAATAATTGAGCCCAACGGCTCTTTACCCAAGAAATTTGCTAACTTTTATGATTTTAAACAGTGTAAGTTTCTTTTAAATGTCAACGATCAAAACATTAATGATATGAATTCACTGTATTAATATGGGTGATGCGTCAATGGACTGTGATTAATAATTTAATAAAAATAATTTTTTTAATATTAATATATATTTTTATATGAAATTTATTATTTTTATAAATATTAATACATTTTATATAAATATTTATAAATTATATAATTGGCAATAGATATAAAAATATAACAATTAAAAATAGTAATATAGTATTTAGTTGGAAGCATTCAGTTTGTGTTTAGCCAATCTTTTTTTTTAAAGTTTTTAAAATATTTTTATAAAAAAATAAATATAAAAAAATGTATAAACAAATAAATTGATTATATAAGAAGATCAAACAAGTAAACGTTTTAAAAAAATTTTAAACAAAACTTTTTTAAAAAAAAATTAAGTCAAACGAAAGCTGAATATTATCAATTACTCAACGAATTGAAATTATATGTATTAAAAAATATTTTAGTATTTATATTTTGAAATAATTTAATTTTATAAAAATCCTAACTAAGAATATAACTACAAGTAAAAAAAAACTACTAAAAGTAAACACATTAAGAAGACAATAAGACAAAATATGAGTAGGTCCGAAGTTGGAGAATGGGTAAGAGAAGAAAGTAGTTAGGAGGAGAAAAAATGTGAAAAGCAATAATAAGGGAGAGAGAAAAGACAAAAAGTAAAAAAGAGAAGGGTCTAATCATGGGCAAATTATTAAATATTTTTATAGTACTATAAGAGTATTTCTCAAAAAAATTTCTTATTATAAGTTTTTGTTTATTTATTTATTAATTTTAATTATAAATTATAATTTATTTAAAACACTTAAAATTTTACTATAAATTATAATTATTATTTTTTATTTTACTTACAAGTTACAATCATTACCAAACACTCACAACTTTTATTATAAATTATAATTTATAAGTTACTAGTTTTAGCAATACTAAACACCCTATATGTAAGTGATGATACGTGGTGCTTTTGTCAAATAAAAATAACTGATGTATAATAAGTTGGTTATCTTTGTCTCTTACTTATTCAACAAAAATAAACCTATATTATTTTACCTGAAATATTTTTATTATGTCATTGAACAACATTACAACGTAAGCAACATCACATGGTATTTAGAATTACTTAATAATTACTCCTAATCATGTGAGCTAGCTGTGATGGCCAGAATTTGAGTTTTTTATTAGGGGCAAATTATTAGATACTCTTAAAGATCATGTATGCGATGTTATATAGTATTTTTGGTAAATAAATAATCGTAACTTATATAATGTGGATTATATTTAGTATCATAACTATCCAATAAAGATGAGTTATTATGTATCTACTGTAAAATTTATCGCTACTATATTAAATAAGAATACAACGTAAATTTGCCTACTAAAATTTTAAAAGTACCAAATAATTACTCTCTATTAGGAGGTTTCTAAGTTTGAATATTAATGGGGTGAACTAATGATATATTTTATTCTTTACTCTTTCATTGGAGTATTGACTTTGTTTTAATAATTACTTGGTATATGTGTGGAATGCGAAGACTTTTATATATGCCAGCTATGGATTACTCGAAGCATAAGAGTTGACTACTCTTTAATAAGAAAAAAAAATTAAAAAGAATAAAGAGAAGAGCTAGAAGGGTCTGAAAAAACGTAGAAGAGAAAAACCCTATATAAAATCGAAAAAGATCAGAGAAAGGTAAGAGCAAAAATAAAATAAAAAGCATAAGAGAAACATAGGAGAAAATTGAGCAAGACTGGAAAATTATCGGTGTTAGTTGGTAATTTGATTTTAAATAAATTTTTGGTTTTAAATTAATTTAATTTAAAAAGTTAAAAAATTCGTTTGATTAAAAAAATAGTGACTTTTAAATTATTAAAAAAATTAAATAAACTCAATTTTAAATCTCATATATAGTTGCTTTTAGCCTAAATGAGCTAGGTTATGATTATTTGATTAAAATTTATTTAATTTTATATGTAAAAAGGTAAAATTAAAAATTGTTATGAAAAAAACTCAAAAGCTTAAAAGCAAATTGGCTAAAAGTTGAAGGTTGAAAAATAAATTTTTTTGACTTTTTAAACTTTAAATCAAAAACAAAAAAATCGGTTTTAACCAAATGAAGGCTCAATTGTTTACAATTTATTTAGGGTAATTTAAACACAATAAAATTATAATTCCTCTCACGCATATTTTAAAATAAGAAAATTCAAAAAAAAAAAGAAGTTAAAATGAGAGCCGAACAAGTGAGGGCACATTTTTTTGGGAGAATTAATTTTCATTGTAAGATTTGACATCAAAAAAATGTATCTTAAAGAGAAATATATATATATATATATATATATA
>JAOTRH010139953.1:0-13840 GCA_034768845.1 Heliamphora exappendiculata | reverse complement strand
TGGGACAGAAGGATTTGGGCGTAGAGGATCTGTTGCCAATGTAATGTTCAATTTGTGGCTTTTTTAGGTTTCTTATGGTTTACAAATATTTGTGCTTTTGCCCCCTTTCTTTCATTTTTCAATGGTGGGTGAAAACATTTTTGGTTTTTCATTCTGCTATGTGGGACCAATTTAAGGACTCATCTCATACAATTTTTGTGCAATGCATCAATTTAAGGACTCATCTCATACAAATTTTGTGCATTGCATTATGAGACTCGGGATGATGCATTGCACAAAAATTGTATTGCAAAGTATCCTATCTCAATATTAAAATAGTTGAAAAAACATTAGCATCACTCTTCAATGCCTTTTCTTTTGCAAAAAATCTAAATTTCAATCCCCTGAAAGTTGTGAAAGTATATATGTACTACTATGGTCTCATTTGGTTGAATGATTATTTTTATAGAATAATTAGTGTATTTAAATTATTAGTATTTAGAGTATTAGTTCTTGGATTATTCGTTGTAGTGCTTTTTGTACTAAAAGAAGTTTGGTTGATAGGAGGGTAATCTACGAATAATTAATGCGTTATTTGGTTTGACATGATTTTAATATAATTAAATTTTTTTATGTATAAAAATAATTAAAATAGTTTCAAAATTAATCGACCTATCATTCCTATAGGTTTAGAATAGTCCTATGTAGGGAGTATTACGTTAGTTACGAAATTTTTAAACTTTCGAAATTTTTTAACTTCTTCTAAATAATTGTCAAATACATTTATATATATAACTATTAGTAAAATAATCTAATTTTAAACCTTAATATGACAACCAAATGAGGCCTACATGTATTAAGTTATAAATGGTACCTGTTGATGCACTCCCTATGCAACTCTGAGGACCCCTGCAATTCTACTTTGCCTAGGTTCAGTCTAAAAACACTCTAGGCTTTCTTTCTAGTTTTTTTTTTTTTTTTGGTTCAAGAAGTCTAAAAAGTTTTATTTTTTTATTTTTTATTTTTTGGTTGTATTTTTCTATTTTTTTTTGTTCATAGGCATATTGTACTGACATTAAAAAATAATTGCGAAGTCAATCTTATCAAATAGTTTTTTTTACGTGCACAAAATTAATTACATAATTCATTATGTAAATGATTCACATGTATTGTGACTTTTATATATATAATAGTCAATGAATGATACTTTTTTTTTTTAATTTTTATAACTACATCAGTTTTAGCTATGTGTCTCTGAACTTATTTAACAGGGAAAGCTTAATTCATCGCACCATTCTCGCAAGTTAAGGTGGAATTGGTGGGATTAATCTCATCTCTATTTTGTTACCATTCATTTTTTTGAGCAGAGTGTGGTTTACCTTGATTACATTTTGATAATTAAAATCGCTTGTTTTGTAATTCTCAGTATATAAATTATAAATCATGCTAACCGCCGCCTATAAGAGAATAATAAGAATAATTTTTTTTCAATATCAATACACTAGGTGGGGCTTATCACTTTGCACAGATATCAATACACTTTGTACAGATATTTATACATTATATACCTATTAACAAACTGTCTATTGAGCGGTGATTAGCATTTTTCATAAATTATTCATACAAAAATTAAATTTGTTAAATATCTAAACAAATAAAAAAATAAACGATACATAATAACACTATTTCTTTTAAAAAATAAATATAATTTGTTCAAGTAGTCAACGATGTCTAGTGAATTTAGTTTTTTGTATAACTAATCATACAAAATCAATGATTTTGATAATCAAAATGCAAAGGTAGGGTACAATATAATATTTTTAGTTTTTAGACTTAATTATTTTTTTAAACATTTATTTATACATATAAATATATTTAACAAATATGATTGGAAGTAAATGAGGTAAAATAGAGGGGGAAGAACATCTTTTGCATTCGCTCCACTCCTTGTTGGTATAAAAAAAAAATTATACAACTGGAATAAAAAAGATAATACAAAAATAAGAACAAGATAAAAAAAATTATCGTCCAATTATAATTAAAAGTGATTTTCCTAAGGTGAAAAATTACTAAAGACCTTGGAAAATGTAAATTCGGAGAACTTAAAAAAAAGCTGTGCACCTTAGGATTCTTAACTTTGACGTGTCAACTTGTATAACTCAGCAAATTATTAGATATTTTTAAAATATTACGTAAGTAATATTATGTGGTATTTTTAATAAACTAATGATCATAACTTATCTAATATATGTTATTTTTTATTTTATAATCACTCAACAAAGATAAATTATTTATCGTTGTCATATTAAACAGAAGTATCACATAAATTTGTCATGTGATTATTCTGAAAGACTGAATAATTACTCTTAGCACACGGCTTGATTTGTGAAAACAAATAATTGTTGAAAGTGAAGTGGCCTCATCAATCAATTGCAGGGCCAAATTAAAGACGATGGCTTTGAATCAAATTTTGCCACTTTTGACCAACTTTAGTTGGTAATTAATTATGGCAGTGGTGGTGGGTGAATTGGGACATATAAGATCAAATATTCAATACTCTCGCAGAGTAAGTTTAAGTAGCGTTTTAATTTCATAATTATTGTTATGTTTAGTGAAATTTATTATATTTTTATTATTATTTTATTTAATATATGAAGATGTGTTATTCAGTGATTTGAATGGATCATTGCTCTAAAGCATTGACTAATTATTCGTCAGATAGAGGTCGTCATTGAATCGAGTTGGATTGAGCTAGCCCGTAAAATTAGTACACAAGTTCGTTTGCAAATTTCACCTGACAATTTTTTTTTTATTTTTTGGTGACCAGCCAAAAGGGTTAGGTTTGTTCCTGAAATAGTAAAGTCTAAGCTTGTGTTTGAACTAGTTTTTTTTGTAAATTTTTTGACTTTTTAATCTTGTTTTTATAAAAAAGTAGATGCAAAAATATGTAAAAAAAACCAACTGAGACTAAACTGGTTAAAGAAAATTTTAAGTAAAAAATCTCCCAAAAAAAGCTAAACCTAAGATAGGCTAAGTTCTATACGCCAGATGGCAGTTGGTTGGTTGGTTGGTTAGAAATTGCCAAAAAATTTTGCAAGTATGAGATTAGAGGGAAAAATTGTTAACACGTGAAATTGGCAATTTGACAAATAGCTAGCATGCATCAATATTGCAAGAATTTGTTCCAGGCGACTTATTCACAGCTTAGACCATGAAGTTAGGAACTCCAACTTCTAATTTGAATGAATCTGCTTAAGATTTCTTTTGGTCAGAATAAAATTTGATCTTGACTTGAATGGGATGATGGCCAATTTTCAAAATATGTATTATTAATTAATCTCAATATTATGTGCTCACAGTAAGTAGAGCAATGCTAGGAAATTTCAACCTTCGTGTTGATTTTTTTTAGCAAATTTGTGACGAAATGTTTATGTTTTATTTTTTAACGTGTGACGCTAGTTCTTGAAAGTTTAGAAATTGCAAAAATATTGTGAGGCATTTAAAGATTGTTTGATCGGTCTATTCGCATGACAGCTTTATATTACTGTTAGGGCTAAAGCAGTTGCACATTTTTTGGTATAAAAACTCCCTCCAACTGCTGTGGGCTTTCAAGAATAAGTTTTCTGGAATTTTGTTTACACTCTACTTGATAACAAGTTACATTATGGCATTTAAAAAGATCATCAAACACATATCTTCATCTTTTTTTTAGTTCGTGGTGTCTCTTAGGTGGATTATTAAGAATTGAAGTTCGTGTAGGATTCCGACGACAATAAAACAAGGTTTTGTGTACATAGATTCAACAATAGTAGACTTACATTAGTAAATTATGAATTCAACGGTAGTTTGTAGCATTTCTTGTAATCAAAGTTCAATATTATTGCTTTTTATCTAAACTTGGATTGAATTCGTGATTTTTATTCGAGTTGAAATTTTTTATGTTAAAAATAATGTGCCTCGTGTGGTTGTTCTTTATTTTCTTACATTATTTAATTTAATATATTAATTAGTACAAACCAATCTTAAAATGTGATTTTTCAAGCAACACTGGAGTGAAGTTGTGACGGGGGTTGGGCGTGGAGGTAGGCTTCTCGGGATGGGTAGTTGGGCAAGCTGGGCTTCAAAAACTATATATTAGCCCCTGTTTGGGTTAAATGTCGAGGATTTTATTTATTTATATTTATTTAAATTTTTTTTTATTTGTTAACTAAATTTTTTTATTTTTTTAAATTATTTTGATGAGAATAATTCAAAAAATAAAAAATTTTGATCAAAAGATGAGAAAAGTCCATTAATGAAAAAAATAAATAACATAGAATTTGGCTTATTAGCTTATTTTAGTTTATTTTTGTCTTTTTTGAACTTTCTTTATATTTTAATAAAAAAATTTTATTTTTTTGGCTCGTCTCAATGATAGGAGTAAAACAGTATAATTATTTAATTAAATAATAAAAAAAACTCACTAAAAACAAAAATAAGTAAAATCAAATAAGCAATTATTTCAAACAGGGCCATGCGCCTAAGTATTTTCTGGGCTTATTTGGCCCGCCCAAAAATCATGCTATGGGCAGGTTTTGGCCTGCCGGGCCCAGGTGAGTTTGGGGCGAATAAAGAGCCAACGACTAAAATAATGACCTTATTGTGAGAAAATGGGACCGACTTGACCTAGAGATAACGGAAAAAAGGAAAGACAATAAATTTATTATAATGCCCATAATAAGTATGTAATAATTTTATATTAATATATGGAATAAGTGAAATGTTTATAATTGGTTATTGATATTGGTGATATATATTTACATATGTGGTGTTTTATGTATTATTATATATTATATATATATTTACGTCGAGAGAGAAAGAATTGATGACATACACGAATACAAGATGAGTGAACAGTACAATTGTCTTTCTAAATTTTGATACTTTTATAATATAGGACCTATTTGTTTAAGGGATAAAAGTGTAATTGAATTTTATGAGAATAATCTTATATAGTCTTAGGTTTAATTTGACAAATTGGGTGATGAATTGTAATATCTCCAAAACTCTCTTAACTACACTATACTCTTAGTATTGGGATGACCACAATTCTACCATATAAGTGAGTTTGGAAGTTAGAACTTGAAAATATTATTATTTTATTTATTTATAATTCTATAATAATTTTACTATAATTATATATATTAAACTAAATAACGTACTATTTATTCTTATGTTATTCGACTCTCAACTAAACACTTTTTGATATAAAAATGTTATATTAATAATTCAGTTAATAATGCTTTAAGTTACTAATAATTCGAGTATACCAATTAACAGATAAGAATAATTTTTTAACCAAATGAGCCACATAGTAATAATTTTAAATATTATATATAGGATTATATAAGTTCATTCTTCAATTCTTTTTTTTTTATAAAAAAATTAATATTCCTCTTTAAAAATTTGTAAGAGCAGTTTGCCTCTTTTAAATTAAAATCCACATCCACTCCTAACGAGTGGGACGGTTGTAGTGACAGTGTGCTCATGCTGAACATTAGGCAATTACATTGGCCCTGTTTGGGCTAAAATTTGAATTATTTATTTATTTATTTTGGTTTTTTCTTGATTTTTTTATATTTTTGAAACATTTCGATATGATGAATCAAAAAGTAAAAAAATCTTAATAGATAAAAATATTCAAAAGACAAAAAATAAGCAACATAAAAAAATTTATGAGTCTTTTATCTATCCAATAAAAATGAATCAGTACTATATCACACAAAAATATTTTTTACGAATAATTATTCCGTAGTCTTAGAGAACCAAACGAAATTGCTAACGTTGTGTTCTTATTTAATGATGTAACCAAAAAAATTTCGAATAAAACAATATTAGCTCATTTTTATTAGATAAGTGAGAGACAAAAATGACACACTTAATGTGTATCGAATATTTTATTTTTTAAAAGTACCATGTACATTATTTGCCTGATATTTCAAAAAAACCTAATAGTTTGTCATTTTTGTTACGTGATTGGGTGAAAACACTACATAAATAATACTAAATAGTGTTTTAACACTATCAAATAATTATTTCATTCAATATGATCCAAATATCCATGTTCTTATGACACCATATATTAAATCGATACCATATTTGTGTCAGTCACATAAATAATGACATTTTAGTATTATGGAACCATCGAATAATTATTTCGTTCAATATGACCCAAATATCTAAAGTTTTGATTTTTTGGCTTTTAGTTTTTGGCTTAAAACTTTCAAAATCAAAAAATTTTATTTTCCAACATCCAGTTTTTAACCTATTCGCTTTTAAACTTTTTGACTTTTCTTATAATAATTTTTAATTTTATATTTTTACATATAAAATAATATAAATTTTAACCAAACAATCATGTCCCAACTAATTTAAATTGAAGGACAACCATAAAATTTCACATTGAGCTTATTTGATTTTTTTAGTGGTTTAAAAGTTATTATTTTCTTAATCTAACGAGCTTTTTAACTTTTTAACTTAAAATGACTTAAAACTTAAAAAATTACTTATCAAGTAGTCAATCGGAACAAGGCGTCCATCATAGTGGTTAAAGGACTATTTAACTTGCTCACTAACTCAAATTTCAATATCGACTCCCTCGTCCCCTAATTAAAAAGAAAAAAAAAATCAACCAAACTCTAAGCCTATGTTTGGCTTAACTTTATTTAAAAGTTAAACCTTTCAAAAAGTTGACTGGTTTGGCTTAATATAACTTTTTTTTGGCTATTTTTACATATTTTTATATCTATATTTTTATAAAATAATTAAAAAACCTAAAAACTTAAAAAAAAAACTAATCCAAACATTAGCTAGCCTTGGACTAATTTTTTTTAGTGACTTTTATATTTTTTGATTTTTTTTTTGTTAAAAAATTAGTGTTAAATTATGATTTTTTTGTAAAATAAAAAATAAAAAAAAAACTCAAATAATTTTTTATTATCCAAATTAAGTAAAAAAAATTTTACTTTTAAGTTAAAAAATTTGGCTTAAAAACCAGACCAATAACCGGCTAAATCGTCAAGGCTATTTTTGTCGCACAACAACTTCAGAAGTTCGTTACCCCAAAATCGGCTTACTTGGGCTTTCTGTTTGTAACCTTTTGATCAACTAACGTTCCAGAAACAGTACCTCCAATTTTCAGATTCTTGATAACTAATGGTGATCTCCTCCGTCTTCGGCATGCTCTCTTTCACAATCTCTTTTCTTCCGAAATGTTGGTTCAGTTCTAATCCATATTATCCGTAGCTTAGATTGGTATTCTTTTCTTTCTTATCAACCGTGTTTAGTTCTGTTAATACCCACGTTTCCATCCACTTTTGTTTTGTGGGCAATGAGGTATTCAAGATTTTGTTCTTATTTTTATTTATATCCACAACGGGAGGAAATGGGTGTAATCAATTGGAGGAAATGGGTTCAATCAATTGGTAGGTGTTAGCTATGATGTTCTGGTGACTCCTCTTTTTTTCCCCATTTGTTATGGTTTGAATCTTTTATACAACAGCCATGTGATTAAAATAGACTGTATTTCCTTTTGTTGCAATGTATTCCAAGATTTTTTCATTGGAAAGTTGTTATATAAGGGCCAGATTAAGGCTAATGTCTCTGTCATGAAGCCAAAAATGAAGAAAAGAAGAAGAAGAACTGGAAGAAATCTAAGGTGGAGTTTACCTGTGGTTTCTAGTAACATTGGGAGGTCTAACTAACCCACCATATGAGGAAGGCAAGAGAGGCTATTGGTTTATTAATTCCAAGCACAAATTTTGTTATTTAAACATCTCATTTTTGGAGGTCCCTACAACCCCTTCCATAAACATTGATTTGTGGGAGGCAAATAAATTGATCTTAAAGAGACCACTTTATTGTGTAAACCTTTATACATATCCACTGTATGCCTGAATTTGCTTGTTGCTAGTGGAAATCATATTAGTGATGCTCTTTTTTATCTTCCCAGTGCAAACATACAATTATGTAAATCATATTAGTGATGCTCTTTTTTATCTTCCTAGTGCAAACATACAATTATGTAGAAAAATAATCTCTTACAAATGTAATATAAAACTGCGTACTATAGACTCTGTTGGTATTGAAACAGAAGAGACTAATCTTTGCAAGGTATAGATTGTAGCTGAAAAAAAAAAGAAAAAGTAGTTATAATTTGTAATAGGAGTTATAAGTGTTTAGAATAAGTTGTAATTTATAGCTAAAATTAGTAGTAGGAAGCTTTGCGAAACTCCTCTTGAGTCGTAGTGAAGCTCCTTTCAAGTTTTCAATGAATAAACGATGGGTTCGAGTTTAAATTCATCTCTCTATATGTAGATTCTAGCAGACAATTTATGAACGTATCTACAAGTCAGGTGCACTCTATGTCTAGAACATGTATTTATCTAATTAATCCGCATGAATTTTACTTAGGTACTGCTTTGGCTCTATTCATCAGAGTTCTGTTTTCCATGTTCAATGGGACAACGTTTGACTAAGGTGAGTCTTTCTAAGTATGCTAATTAAAAGAAACGATAGCTCTCTCTCTCTCTCTCTTTATCAGCTTTAAACCTCTATGCTTCCCTTGCTATTACCTGTAATTTCTTTCATACTGTTTCTTGATCTTACAAGTTGATCTTCTTCAGATGCAGTAACACGATGAATTTTCATCTTGAAGAACTTTTAATTTTGTTTCTCATTAGTCAAGCTAAGTTAACTAATATGTGCATCAACTCCTAGGCAAGTCAAGAGCTCTGATGGCTGGGCTTTTTATTACGATAGAAACTGAAACCCTCCACTGCAGAATCAGATATCAATTTTTGAAATGTTCTTTTCTGTTTTCTCCTTGGATTCGATTGGCCTTGATTAAAAGAAATTCTCTTGATTTGCACCCTTAAGAGGTTTTCTAATTTTGTTGGCTGTTTTGTAAGCTTAAGTTTTCCCCTCAAATGGCACCTTGGTGTGCCATGGAGAGACACCGGCAATAAGCCAATAACCCATTTTAACTATTCCCATTATATTGCTATGGGCACAATCGGGCAATCATCACTCCCTTCAGAGATACTCGTGTAAAGGAGCAGAAATTGCTGTACTAATGTTATTTAGCCTTAACTGATTTATTTCAAGATAATGCACTGAATGACTTATTTTATTGACCAATTTTTATGCTTCTCGTAGTATTTTGAACAAGTGAAGAATCTGTGCTTCTTCATTACTATAGCACAACTAAGTGAAGAATTATATGATTTCTGCAGTTATGTGGAAGTAAAACTGATACTGAGCAGAATTCTCCAGTAAAGCTTGCTAGTGGAAATGTTCACCACATAACCACCGTTCAGAATTGGGAAGAGAAGCTATCAGAAGCCAGCAGGGATGGCAAGATAGTAAGTTTTTTACTGTCCTTTTCTGGTCAAAAAAAGGCAAAAAGAATAGTCCTCTAGAAGCAGTGACCCTTTTTGATTATCTCCAATAGTGTCATTATATTTCACCATGTAGCATAATTTTGAAAAACCAGGCGCAAATATGACTGTTTCTGTGATTGACTTGAACTCTATTATTAGAATCATATGATTCACGATAAGTATAGCACGATTTGGTTCGATACATCTACTCATGAATATGTATCGGTGGGATAAATTGACAAAAACAAAAATAATACGAGTCACAATATGTATCACACGATTCGATATGATTTAGTTTAATACACCAAGGAATCGATTCGACACTAAGCAAGTGTTAATTCTTGTTTCTTCTACTTCATAATTTTACATTTTAGATAATTGTGCCACGTCACTTTTCCAAGCTACCAACATTGTTTATATATTCTAGAGGCCTCTATATCTAGAACTAATTGGTTTTAGATTGAATGGTTATAAATTATAATATAGTATTGATATCAAAGCTATGTTGAGTGGTTTTGCGGATCAAGTTTTTTCCCAAGTTCTGTTTCATTCATTTCGTTCATTTTTTCTTTCATCTTCACATGCATTTAAGTTGCACGTGCAGAGAAGTATTAGAGACATATTCCATATCATTTCTCAATGCATTCAAGTTTAATTCATATAAATTAGAGACATCTCTACCCATTGCCAATTAAGTTTGGGTTGGAAGCCCCAAAATCCAAAAATATCTATGAATTGTCATAAATCATTGTATAATTAATAATACAATATAAAATTATTGATCACACTAAACCTCGAACCCATATTTTTTTCCCTAGGTGCAAACATCTTACCTAATAAACTATGTGCTCATTATTCAAAATAAACTTTTCATTGATTTATTACTAAACTTTTTATATTTAAAATATATCTTTAATATTTAAGAATTTAGTTATATTTGTTTTTTACGTATTTTAGAAATTATAACTGAATCTTTATAATTCACGATTCGATTCGATTTGATTAACGATTCGAGGAAAGGAAATTTTGATTCATGATTCGATTCTCTATTTGACATATATGGATTCGAACCTGAAAAATGGATGCCCGGTGGAAACACACAGATCTGTGACTGTTGCTTGCTTGTGGTAGGATATTGGCCCTTTTCCCTCCTAAAAATTAACAACAATTCTCTAATTGCCTTCTCCCACGCTTAATTAGCTGGAAATTATAGACAAGCCAATTAATGGAAGTTGTTAGAAGAATCTTGGCCAGCTCGTTGCCTAAGTCATTCATACTTCTATAGAATTTAGAACAATGGAAATAAGATGTCGCTGGAATTGAGATCTTATTCAAAGAGAAAGATATTAAATATCTAGAGTTTCTTTTTGTATATTATATGGATGATCCGATTCGCAAGGACCATAATTGGAAATTGTTTGATGTGACAACTCTGAAAAGCTCTTTGCCTGTAAAGAAACTTAAACAGTGCAGAGAAAATTGGGCAGGGGAACAGTTTGGGCGATGACTGGCAAAGCTGAATAGAAAATCAAACGGAAACACATCTTTATGACATGTCCAAATGTGTTGATATTGTCGGCATACAAAATTTATAGAATGTTCAAGAAGGATTTTTTTCTGGAGAAAAACATTTCATTGCTGAGCTTATAATTTCAGGACATGGTAGTTGGAAACTTTTACCCTTGAAACTCTTATCGAGGTTTCTATAATGTCCAGGCATGTTAGTTGAGAAGTGTGGTTTACACTTGTGAAATTCTAATATTGTTTCAAATACCAACCTTATACAGTTTGGGGACTTGATTCAAATGTCAGTTTTTCCCCCTTGACATAGAGAAATTATTGAACTCAGCATCCACCTATTTCAATTCAATAATTACCATTTGTTTGCTATTCTAATCCACCCAACTCAATCTCTTACAAATTGTTTTTGTTTACCTACTGCCCAACAGGTTGTTGCAAATTTCAGTGCATCATGGTGTAGTCCTTGTAGGGTGATAGCACCTCCCTACTGTGAGCTTGCTGATAGATATTCTTCATTTATATTCTTAACTGTAGATGTTGATGTGCTACCTGTAAGTAATTCTATTTGATGCTTCTAGCTTCTACTTCAAAATACAGGCATTTGACGGAGTCGTGTAAACTTATAGTTGCCTCATTCTTCTTCAGGGTGGAAAGACGAAAAATGTTCTTATTAGTTGAACGTTGCCATCATAATTAGCACTTATTGAATATTGCGTAGATTCATATTCTCATTTTTCTAAAGGCCTCAAGTTCGCCTGAACTTTTCATGAATGAGGCCATTAGAAAAATGGAATCTATCGTCATGAAAAGTTTAGGGAAACTTGAGGTATCACTTTTTCCATGACATTGTGAAATTGGTTATGCGTCACTTGTGACGATCTTCTTCTTATTCGTCTTTTAAAATTTGAACCTGAACATACAAATGCTATGTAAAACAGAACGGATTCATCATCATCATTCTTCTTCTTCGAATTTGAACATCAAATCCTATATAAAACACATCAGATTCATTTTCTTCTTCATTATCTTCATCTTCTTCAAATTTGAATATACAAATGCTATCATCATCATCATCGTCGTCGTCATCGTTATCGTCATCTTCATCTTCATCTTCATCTTCTTCTACGTCGTCGTCTTCTTCTTCGAATTTAAACATAAATATGCTATATAAATCACATTCGATTCATTTTCTTTTTCTTCTTCTTCTTTTAATTTAAACGTAAATATGCTATATAAAACACATTGGATTCTTCTTCTTCTTCTTCTTCGAAAACACATTGGATTCACTTTCATCGTCGTTGTCATGTCATCTTCTTCTTCTTTTTAAAAAAAACAAGAATTGAACCTGAACCTTCAAATGCTATATAAAACATGGACCATCCATGCACATACATAATATGACACTGATAAATGGTGCAGGAGTTTAGTACTTCATGGGGTATTGAAGCCACTCCTACCTTCTTCTTCCTTAAAGATGGACGACAAGTAGACAAACTGGTAGGAGCTAACCAGGAGGAGCTCCAGAAGAAATTGGCGGCCATTGCTGATTCTGCAACCAGGTCTTAGTAATTGACTCTGCCTATTGCTTCCAATCATTTAAAACAAGTTGAATTTTGATATGTAACACAACAAAATCAAGGGTTATTTGATTTTGTTTCCTCTTTTGGAATAATTTGTTTAGAGTTGGTTTTTGCTGTTTATAAAGTTCAAGCACCGTTCAATTTCTTAACAAAAATATAATTGTTTGAGGCATTTAATTATGTTCGATTAATTTTCTTTTTTACATAAATAATTTATACATTATAAATAATAAAATAAATTACGCCAAACAAATTCTTCGCTTAAAGTAAAAAACTAAAAAAGCATATCAAGTTTTTAATTAATGACGCCTTCTGCTTTTACTAGCTTTTGTGCAAAAAGTCAGCAATTTTCTTGGCTTTTAGGAAAAAGCCTGTCTTTTTTTTCTTTTTCCTCTATTTAGGGCTAAAAGCCGTGAGCTCAAAGTTCGCTAAAATTCAGTGTAGGCACTATTCCGGATGGTTTCTTTTAAAGGTTTTTATATGTTTTTTTTTGTTTTTAATAAAAAAAATTTATATTAATTTAAGCGATGATATTTTTTAAATTTCTCTATTTACGAGAAATCAAAAAAGAAAAAAAAATTGACTAAAAAATAAAAAAAAATTCATTAAAACAAAAAAGCAATAAAAATAAGGTTTTTTCATCTTTATTAAAAAAAATCAACTCTCATCAAAATAGTTATATTTCTAGATTTGTTTTATCACAACGAATTAAAAAAATAAGAAATTTAACCCAAAATAATAAAAAAATTAAAAAAAAAAAACTTAAAAAAATTAACAAGAAAAATTATCCCAAACAGTGTAGTAAAAAAGAAAAAAATCTCTGCATGAAATTGCCTGCGTTTCAGAACCAGTAGCAGGCAGGGTGCACAGAAAATTCAGATATGTAAATAGGTAAGGACGTATAATTTGATTTAATTCTATATTAAAATGAAATTTTTAATTTTTTAAATCGGTAGATACGTTTCAATTTTTATTGAAAAAACGGACTAAAATTGAGCCAGACTATTTTCTGTAAGAATATTAATATTTTATATTTTGTATTCTTTATTTATTTTTGAATAAATTACAGTTATATATATATATATGTATTTAAAGGTTATATTACTGTAACTACTCTTATTATCTAAAATATCACTGCACTTTATTACTTTTTAATTTTTATAATACTTTGGTCCAAAAGTTAACTTTTCGTTAACTTTTGAACGAAAAAATAGTATTTTTACACTTATACTCTTTAATTTTTTTGTTTTCACACTTACACCCCTTGTTTTTTTTTAATAACAAAATTTTATTTAAAAAATTTTAATTAAAAAATAAAAAATTACTAAATAAAAAAATAAG
>JAOTRH010139942.1:0-13840 GCA_034768845.1 Heliamphora exappendiculata | reverse complement strand
TACAAGTTTCTTGAAGGTATATTTAATCTTAATATATCTATTCATTATTATGGTTTTTCATGAAAAACGCATGCGCCGTTTTTTACGATCACGGCACCGGTTCTTATTTTTTCTTCCGCGTTCCAACACAGATGTCTTTCCTGACGATCTGTTTGAGTTGCCACCGAACCGAGAGGTAGAGTTCTCTATTGAGTTGGTTCCAGGAACTGCTCCCATATCCATGCCGTCTTACCATTTTGCACCCGCTGAGTTGCGTGAACTCAAGGTACAACTACAGGAATTATTGGATAGGGGGTTTGTGTGCCCGAGTACTTCGCCGTGAGGAGCTCTTACTCTTTTTGCCAAGAAGAAGGGTGGATCCTTGCGATTGTGTATCGACTATCGAAAGCTGAATCAGGTGACAATAAAGAGCAAGTATCCTATGCCGAGGATAGATGATTTGTTTGATCAGTTGAAGGGGTCTAACTTCTTTTCCAAGATTGACTTGAGATCAGGGTACCACCAGTTGAGGATTAGGGACGAGGACATAGCGAAGTCCGCCTTCTAGACTCGCTATGGTCATTGTGAGTTTCTGGTCATGCCGTTCGGTCTGATGAATGCTCCTGCTACGTTTATAGGTTTGATGAACCGGATCTTTCATCCTTACTTGGATAGTTTTGTGGTGGTGTTTGTGGATGATATTCTCATCTACTCACCCACTAGAGAGGCGCACGAGGATCACCTGTGTGTTGTTCTACAGACTTTTAGAGAGCATCGCTTGTATGCGAAGTTCAAGAAGTGCGAGTTTTGGATGTTTGAGGTGTGATTTCATGGACACGTAGTGTCGACAAACGGAGTAGCAGTGGATTCATCGAAGACAGATGCTGTGACGGGTTGGGAGAGACCGGAGAACGTCTTTGAGATCCACAGTTTTTTGGGTTTAGCAGACTATTACCGACGGTTCATGAAGGATTTTGCGAGACTTGCTACGCCGATGATGCATCTGACGCGGAAGGGAGTTGTGTTCATTTGGAGTGAGTTCTGTGAGGTGGCATTCCAGGAGCTGAAGATGAGGTTGATTAGCGCGCCAATGTTGATTATCCCAGAGCGAGACTTGGGGTATATAGTGTATTGTGATGCATCACATGACGATTTAGGCTATGTTATGATGCAGGGAGGTAAGTTTGTAGCCTATGGTTCTCGACAGTTGAAGACGCATGAGAAGAACTACCCGACGCATGATCTGGAGTTGGCAGTCGTGGTCTTTTTCTTGAAGACATGGCGTTACTATCTTTATGGTGAGCACTTCGAGGTTTTCTTCGATCACAAGAGTTTAAAATACTTGCTTTCACAAAAGAACCTGAACTTGTGCCAACGACGATGGATGGAGTTATTGGAGGATTATGATTTTGACTTGCAGTACCATCAAAGGAAGGCCAATGTTGTGGCGGACGCTCTCAGTAGGAGATCTCACTGGTCATTAGCATTTGTGGCTATACGTGAGTCGGATATGCTTGGAGAGATCGGGGAGTTTGATATGTATCTCGGGGAGATAACGACGGTTGCCTCCTTGTTCTTAGTAGTTTTGCGACCTTCCTTGATAGCACGTGTGCTAGAGGTCCAGTAGACGGATCAAGAAGCTCAAATGATGCGAGATCGTGCTGCTAGTGGAGAGGATACAACAGGTTGGGTTGTGGGTTCAGATTAGAGTTTGAAATTGGCCAAGAGGCTGTTTATGCCAGAGTCATGCCGGACAGATATACTACATGAATGTCATCATTCTCACCTTGTTGTGCATCTAGGAGGCACAAAGATGTATCATAACCTATGTCGTCAGTTCTGTTGGACGGGGATGAAGAGAGATGTGATCCAATTTGTTTCTCGGTGCCTTACTTGTCAGAAGGTGAAGGCGGAACACCAGAGGCCTTCAGAATTGCTACAACAGTTACTGATATCAAAGTGGAAGTGGGAAAACGTCACGATGGACTTTGTGTCGGGACTTCCTTGATCACCTAGGGGACATGATGCCGTATGGGTTGTGGTTGATAGGTTGACAAAGTTTGCACACTTTCTCCCCATCCGCGTGAAGGATTCGGTGGATAGACTGAGTAGATTGTATGCCAGAGAGATAGTCCAATTGCATGGAGTGCCAGTTTCTATTGTTTCTGACCGAGACCCGTGATTCACCTCGCGCTTTTGGTAGAGTCTTCAAGAGGCTTTGGGGACGAACTTGATTTTCAGTACAACTTTTCACCCCTAGACGGATGGTCAGTCTGAGAGGGCTATACAGATTCTGGAGGATATGTTGAGGGCATGTGTACTTGATTTCAGAGGCTCTTGGGAGGATCACCTACTTTTGGCAGAGTTTGTATACAATAACAGCTATCAGTCCAGTATTGGGATGGCACCGTATGAGGCTTTATATGGTAGACCGTGCAGGTCACCAGTGTGTTGGACAGATGTGGGAGGGACCATAGTCTTGGGACCTGAAATGGTACGGGAGATGATAGAGAAGGTTGCCGTGATTCGCCAACACCTTTTGACAGCTCAGAGCTGCCAGAAGAGTTATACAAATAAGAGGAGAAGGCCTTTGAAGTTTGCAGTGGGAGATCACGTGTTTCTGAAGGTCTCGCCACATAATAGATTGATGAGGTTTGGTCGTAGGGGAAAGTTATCACCGCGTTTCATTGGGACTTTTGAGATTCTTGACAGGGTTAGAGAGGTTGCTTATCGTTTGGCTTTTCCACCTCAGTTAGCATCTGTGCATAACGTGTTTCACGTTTCTATGCTTCGGAGGTACGAGCCTAATCCTTCACAAGTGTTTGATTGGGCCGAGCTGCAGGTTGATGAGAATGGTACTTATGAGGAGTGTCTAGTGAAGATTCTAGACAAGAAGGAGCAAGTGTTGAGAGGAAGAACAATTGCTTATGTCAAAGTCCTATGGCTTCATCACGAGATTGAAGAAGTGACGTGGGAGCTTGAGTCAGGGAAGCGTGCTAGAGACATGGAGCTATTTATCTCGTGATCTTGTAGCGAATTTCGGGGGCAAAATTCCTTAAGGGGGGGAGAGTTGTGAGACCCTATTATGTTTCTTTTTGAGTTATATATATATTCAACGTGTTTATTCGTGTTTATATATTTTTTGATGCATGTTTGAGTTTAAATATGCATGTTGGGTTGGATCATAGGGTTGTTGGGAGTTACGGCTCGAATTTTGAAAATTTAAAAAAAAGATATTTTGGAGGCCTATAAATATCTGGAGTTAGATATTTTCAAAAAATATTTTCAAAACTTACTCCCTAACTGTTCTCATTTTCTCTCTTCCTTCTCTCTAACTTCTTGGGGGCCCGGGGTTTAGTTTTTAACGATTCAACAGTCGATCCTTGTTGTTGGCATCGTTGTCTTCGCATCCATCTGGACGGAATTTTATTCCAACAAAGCTCAGTTTTGCACGTCAATCGAGACGTCGAGTTTTTAACTCACAGAGATAGGATCCTAGACTGTTAAGTTGTTAAATGATGTTACGTGTAATCTTATGCATATCTACTGTTTAAAAATGCACGAAAAGTGATTTATGTTTAAATTAGATTTTTGGTTTAAAAACTATTTTTCATCGTTTCGGTGTATGGATGTGTGTTCCAAGAGTTTTCTTTCGACGTTTTGGTGTGGGGTTTGGACGTGCGAGTGTCCGAGGGTGTTATATAGATGTTTAGAGGCTTGATTTGAGATTTAGAAGCAAAAATCGTGGCTTAAAATCATTTTTCTAGGTTGCCCAGTCGACTGGACCATGGTGGTCAGTCGACTGGATCTTGATTTGGGCTTCCCAGTCGACTGGACCAGGAGGGTCAGTCGACTGGATTCCTTCTGTTTTGTGCCCAGTCAACTGGACTAGTGTGTCAGTCGACTGGATTTCTTCTGTTGGGTTTTTTCTTGTTTTCCAGCTAGTTTCTAGTCGACTGGGTGAGTGAGACCAGTCGACTGAAGGTCTGGGCTGTCGTTTGGGTGGTTTGGTGATCCTTTTGGGGTGAATGGTTGGGTTCCTTTTGGGAAAAAGGTTCGATTTTTTTGCGAAAAACGTGTTTTATTGAAGGTTTAGAGCTAGCCTGTGAGGTGGAGTCTCAACTTCTAAAATATTTTGATGAAAATATGTTTTTACATGTTTTGTTTGATCTTCATGGTTGATGGATTGGATCTCTGTTTATACATGTGTTATCTAAATTATTTTGCGGGTGATTTTTAAATATTTTTCTTAGATGTACCGTGGCAGTGGGTGTGTTGAGTTGGGCTTCCATTGCTCCTTGGTGAAAGTCTAGAAACGTGCGCAGAGTAGATCCTTACGTGCCTTCGGGTTAATCCCTGTAAACGAGGTTGGTGGGTGCTTAGTGCCCTCGAGTTGTGAACCCGTAAACTAAGTGGTTGGTGGGTTCTTAGGGCCCTCGGGTTGTGAACCCATAAACTAAGTCGGTTTCCTCCGTGAATGGCGTTGTTTATGTTGTCGTGACTCCGTATAGAACTTGTCATTACCGAGCAGGACTTAAGTGGTGACTAGGGTAATGGACAGGAGTCTATAGTTGTTATCTTTGCCTGTGTGACAGAGTCGGTACATAGGATTACATTTTATTTCTTTCTCCTCGGCTGTGTGACCCGAGTGGAGAATACTGTATTTTTACTGCTTTTCCTTAACTGTGGCATGATATCTGTCAGGATGATATGCATAGTTTCAAGAATAGAAAACTGATGGTTTTTTAGAAGAAAACCTTTTAGCTCCTGTGGTTGAGTTTATGTGCTTATGATTGCATAACCTGCTTTACAACTTTATGTAGTCTGTTTCTATTAAGTTTCGGCTCACAGTGTGTGATTTTGTTATAAAACCATTTTCAGGTGAACATGTGGAGTTAACCTAGACGCAGTGGTGGAGGAAGACTTACTATAATTTTTCTTATTTTTGTGACATGTAGTTTACACGTGATGCCTGTTTCAAAAGGCGAGTTTTGTACGCCTTGAGGCGATATACTTATTCATGTATGAGAATGCATGTTTACTGTTTATAAGAGTTGAACTTTGAGAATCCTTTATCCAAATGTTATATTTTTGAGTTTATGATTTTCCAACTGCAAATCTTATTTTCATAAACGGTGATTGGTGGGCTTTCGCGTGACCCTGGAGTTTAGGGCGTGACAATATTAAGGGTGTTTGGCACTACTTTTAGCTTCGTGCCACTATTTTAGCTATAAGTTACAATCTATTCTAAACACCCACAACTTCTGCTACAAATTACCACAATTTTTTTTTCTATTTCAGTTACAAGTTACAATTTTTATCAAAAACTCACAGTTTCTGCTACAAATTACAATCTATAAGTTACTAGCAGTAGTTTTGCCAAATACCCCCATTATATATGTACCTTAAAAATAACATACGCTAATGCTAAACCTCCCGAATTCCATTACCGAAAAAAATGACCGAATTGATATGAGCAGAGTCAGGTTTTAGCCAGTCAACTAATTAGCTCTGTGTGCGTCTATTCTTCGTTTAGCATTCGCTTTAATTAAGATTTTGTTTGGTAATTAACTTTAAACTGATTTTTTCATTTTTTTGTTTAAAATCAAAAATTGATTTAAGTCTCGTTTCTTAACCTCGGTTTTTTTATTTTTTTATATATTGACTTTTAGTCTTTTAATCTTTTTACCTTTTAAAATAAAATACTTTTATATATATTTTTAAAAAGTCATAACTTTTATTATCTATTTTTTTATGAAAATTATATTTTTAAAAGCTATTCATCGAAATTTATCAAACATGATCTATATTAAATATAATATTATGTAAAAATAAATTTAAAAAGTGTAATAATGTTTTTCGGACGCAAAGTCTTTTGTTTTTTTTTTGTTTTTTTTTTGGACTGAAAGTGATTTTAAGCCAAAACCTTTTAACTTATTATCTTTTGAATTAAAGTCACTCTACCATGCACCAAACGAACCTTTTACTTATTTGGCTTAAAATTTTTTTTAAAAAAAGTCTAACTTATAGCTATGTTGATAAGCGAGGCCTTATTATGGGTAGATACTTTTTAAAGGGTTTTTCTGAGATCTGGACCCGTCTCTTTTTGAGACTTATGTATATATATGATGTGTTTTGTATATATGTTTCTAAAATGTATGATTTACTCATTTTGATGCATGTTTAAGTTTATCTGAGTATGCGGGGTTGGTTTTCGGGAGATAAGGAGTCGCCGTGCGAATTTTGAAAATTAAAAAAAATAATATTTTGGAGGCTTATAAATATTGGGATTTAGATATTTTCTAAAAAATATTTTGAAAACTTCACTTCTAAATTTCTTCCAGTTTTCTCTCTGCTTGTCTCTAACTTCTCGGGGGCCCGGGGCTTGGTATTTGATAAACTAATTGCTGATCCTTAGTATCGGCATCGTGGTCTACGCATCCATCCAGTCTGAATTTCATTCCGGCGAAGCTTAGTTTTGCACGTGGATTTAGACATCGAGTTTTAAACTCACCGAGGTAGGATCCTAGACTGTATAACTATTAGAGGGTACTACATGTAATCCTACGTGTTTCTACCATTTAAAAACGCATGAAAAGTGATTTATGTTTCAAATATGGTTTTGGGTTAAAACCGTTTTTTGGCGTTCGGTTGGATGAAATCGAAAGAGGAATGTTCCTTTCGAGGTTTTATGATAGCCTTGAGCTCGAGTATGCTCCTAGGTATCAAAACGGGGGTTTTTGAGGCTTGATCTGAGATTTGAAATCCAAAATCGTAGCTCAAAAACGTGATCTGGGCTAGTTCAGTCAACTGAAGTCGACTGAACCTATGAGTTTAGTCGACTGGATCATCATGTTAGAGGTTCAGTCGACTGGACTTGGGAGGTCAGTCGACTGAAATGGCTTCTGTTTTGGTTTTCTTTTCCAGTGTGTTTTTCAATCAACTAGAGGGTGAGTCCAGTCGACTGAACCTGGGCTGTTTTGGAAAATGATGTGTTTTGGTTCACGCTTTTCTCGTGGGATGTTTATCCGAGGTTTTTATGAGATTTTATGGTTTCAAAAAGAGTTAGTGGAGGGTTTCAAAAGGATGGTTTGAAAACGAGTTTTGGGAAAATATGTTTGTTGAAGGTTTGGAGCTAGCCCTCGGGGTTGAGTTTCAACTTCTAAAACGTTTTGGGTGAAAATATGTTTTTACATATGTTGTTTGATCTCCATGGTTCATGGATGGGATCTCTTTTGTATACATGTGTTGTGTATCTGTTTGCGGGTTGGTTTTGAAATTTTATCTATAGATGTACCGTGACAGTGAATATTGTTGAGTTGGGCTTCCATTGCTCCTCGGTGTAAGTCCAAAAACGTGCGCAACGTAGGTGCTCTGTACCTCCGGGTTAGTCCCCGTAAATTGAGTGATTGGGTGCTTTATACCCTCGGGCCCAGGTCCCGTAAATTAAGTAGTAGGTGCTCTATACTTTTGGTTTATTCCCATAAATTGAGTGGTTCGGGTGCCTCCGTGAATGGCGTTGTTGTCGTAACTCCGTATAGAACTTGTCATTACTAAGCCTGCGGGTCCAGGATAATGGACGAGGGTCTATAGTTGTTGCCTTTGTCTTGAGTTGACAGGGTTGGTACATAGGATTATATTTTATCATGTCTCCTCAGCTGCGTGTCCCGAGTGGAGAATGCTGTGTTTTACTGCTTTTCCTTAACTGTGGCATGATATCTGTTGGGTTATATGCATAGTTTCAAGGATGGAAAACTGTTGGTTTTTTAGAGAAAAACCTTTGTGGCTTTTGTGGTTGAGTTAGCTCCCACCATATGATTGCATGACTTGTATTACAGTTTACAGTCTATTTTTCTATTAGGCTTTGGCTCACGGTGTGGAATTTTTTTTTTGCTGTAAAACCTTTTCAGGTGAGCACGTGGAGTTAACCTAGTTGTAGAGGTGATGGAAGACTTACTGTACTTTTTCCTTTTTGAGACATGTACTTACACATGTGACGCCTGTTTAGGCTGGTTTTGTATGCCTTTTGTCGATATGCTTATTCATGTATGAGAATGCATGTTTACTGTTTATGAGAGTTGAACCTGAAAAATCTTTTATCCAAATGTTGTATTTTGATTATCAACTGTGAAACCTATTTTCCTTAAATGGGTGTTTTGGTGGACTTTCGTGTGACCCGGATGTTTGGGGCGTGACAACTTGGTATCAGAGCTCTGGGTTCGAATACCTATGAGCCATGGGAATGAGGGTACATCACCTTGTGAGGATGTATGTTTGCTTGATTGCATGTGTTACAGTGTTTTCCTAACATAGCATGATAACTTGTGGTGCATACGTGGGTATGGAGGTTGGGCCTTAGGATTGCTTAGTCTTGCTTTCGGGCGTTTGGATTAACAAACTTGGGAGCCATGTTAGAGACGCGTTTCACGGACGTGATTTCTAGAAAGGAATCTAAGTAGGTTATCCCGATGGACGAATCTTTCTTGTTGGTTCTCCTCGGTATGTGAGATGTGATTACATGATATTACATGGCTATGTGTTAGTATGCTTATCTGTCTTTTACGTTAGCTATAACATGTTGTATGGATTCTTATCCTGTTATGTTGCTTTCGTATAGAGTTATGTCCACGTGGGGAGGACGAGGCCGAGGCCGAGGTCGAGGCCGTGGCCGCGGTTCTGGCCAAAGGGATGTTCCAGTCCCAGATATTGGGGATGCTAATGCACCCCAAGGACCTGTTGTTGAGGGAGATCTGTTGCGTGAGATGGTCGGCTCCATCCGGCAACTGGCAGAGACCACTAGGGGTAGGGATAGTGTACCTGAGCCGAGGGCAACGGTTGCGATGCGTGAGTTTCGCTGTCTGGACCCTCCTACCTTTTTTGGGGATCCCAATCCCACGGTTGCCACTGAGTGGCTAGAGCTGGTTACCAGGATCCTTGATTCACTTCAGATTAAGGAAGATGATCTGAGGGTTATATGTGCCGCCTTCCAGCTGAGAGGGAGTGCTCATATGCGGTGGAAGTTTGCCAAGACCACAGTGGCAGGCACCTGGGAAGAATTCACGAAGGTATTTCTAGAGAAATATTTTCCAGCGACTCTGAGGGATCGCTACAGAGGGCACTTCTTGTTTCTAACGCAGGGGACGATGACAGTGCTTGAGTACGAGGCTGAGTTCACTAGCCTATCTAGGTTTGCACCAAAGATTATACCTGCTGATGAGTTCCGTGCGAAACGATTCGAGAGGGGTTTGAGGCCCGCTATTCGAGACAGAGTGGCAGCGTTCAGGATGCAGGTCTTTACAGAGCTGGTGGAGACTGCTATGAAAGTGGAGGACACTCTAAATGAGACGCGCAGAGATAGGGACAGTAGGAGTCAGCAAGGCGGGGGACGCACACAGGATCAGGGGCGCAGGGAGAACAAGCGACGACGAACATCTGGTCCGAGTTCGCATCCAGTGGGGTTGTATCCACCACAATCTTCTGCATCCACGCCTCCCGTAGCTTCAACGGGAAGGTTAGAGCAGAAAGGGCTTCTTTATCACAGATGCCAACGGCCAGGGCATCGTGCGGCAGAATGCCAGAGTCCAGCGCCTGTTCAGGCACAATCGCAGTCGCAGCCTTAGGGGAGGGGGCCAGTGACATGTTTTGAGTGCGGCCAGTCTGGGCACATCCGGAGGAACTGTCCTCATAGAGGGAGCATTCATAGTACAGCAGGAGCACCAGTTGTTCCATCTAGCCAGGGACGACAGGCATATCAGCAGCCTAGAGCACAAACGTCCAGGTTTGCAGAGGGGGGTGCATCAGTGCAGTCAGGTAGACAGTTGACAGTTTAGAGCCGCAGCGAACCGACTAGAGCTTACGTTTTTACAGATCCAAGTTCTTCCAGAGCACCGATCGTGCCCAATGCTGCTACAACCACCTCCATGATCAGAGGTACCTTTCTAGTCTACAGATCATGGGCTAGTGTTCTTATTGACACCGGAGCATCACATTCATTTATATCATCTACTTTTGCATCTGCTTTGGGGTTGGAAATGGATTGGTTGGGTAGTACTATGTGCGTGGAGACCCTAGTCAGTGGGAGTGTGAAGTTGAGTCTTGTCTGTAGATCCTGCGTGTTTGAGGTCGTCGGTCGTTGTTTAGAGTTTGACTTTGTTATTCTAGACATGACCACATTTGATGTCATCCTAGGGATGGATTGGCTGACCACCTATCGTGCCTTTATCGAATGCGATCGACGGAGGGTGACGATTTGTACACCATACGGAGATTGTTTTTGTTTTGTGGGTGACCGGGATGAGGGTTTGAGATCTATGCCAGGCGTTGTGCGGAACCAGGGCAACCTGGGTTTCCTTTTTGCAGTCCTTATGTTGGATGAGGTAGTTGGGATTCGAGGAGAGTTACCTCCAGTGGTTTGCGACTATCCCGATGTCTTTCTTGATGATCTGTTTGAGTTACCGTTGAGCCGGGAGGTAGAGTTCTCTATTGATCTAGTTCTCGGAGCTACTCTCATATCTATATCGTCTTATCGCTTTGCACTCGCTGAGTTGTGTGAACTCAAGGTACAACTTTAGGAGTTGCTTGACATAGAGTTTATACGTCCGAGTACTTCTTCATGGGGAGCTCCTGCTCCTTTTGCAAAAAAAAAAAAAGGATGGATCCTTGCATTTGTGTATCGACTACTGAAAGCTGAATCAGGTGACAGTGAAAAATAAGTATCCGATGCCGAGGATAGATGATTTATTTGATCAGCTGAAGGGTTCGAGCTGCTTCTCAAAGATTGACTTGAGATCAGTATACCACCAGTTGAGGATTAGGGATGAGGACATAGCGAAGACTGCTTTTCAGACTCGCTATGGTCAATATGAGTTTTTGGTCATGCCGTTCGATCTGACGAACGCTCCGGCTACGTTCATGAGTTTGATGAACCGAATCTTTCATCCTTATCTGGACAGTTTTGTAGTGGTGTTTGTGGATGATATTGTGATATATTCACCAACCAGGGAGGCGCATAAGGATCACCTGCGGATCGTCCTACAGACCTTGAGAGAGCACTGCTTGTACGCAAAGTATGAAAAGTGCGAGTTCTGGATGTTTGAGGTGAAGTTTCTTGGACACGTGGTGTCGACAGACGGGGTAGCTGTGGATTCATCGAAGACAGATGCTGTGATAGGTTGGGAGCGACCAAAGAGTGTCTTTGAGATTCGCATTTTTTTGGGCTTAGCAGGGTACTATCGGCGGTTCGTGAAGGACTTTGCTAGACTCGCTGCACCGATGACGCGTCTGACGCAGAAGGGAGTTGCATTTGTTTGGAGTGAGTCATGTGAGTTAGCATTCTAGGAGCTAAAGACGAGGTTGACTAGCCCGCCAGTGTTGATCATTCCAGAGCGAGGCTTGGGATATACTGTATACTGTGATGCATCACACGACGGTTTGGGATGTGTTTTGATGCAGGGTAGTAAAGTTGTAACCTATGGTTCTCGGCAGCTGAAGATCCATGAGAGGAACTACCCGACACACGATTTGGAGTTAGCAGCTATGGTCTTTGCCTTGAAGACATGGCATCACTATCTTTATAGTGAGCATTTCGAGATTTTTTCCGATCACAAGAGCTTAAAATACTTATTTTCGCATAAGGACCTGAACTTGCGCCAACGACGATGGATGGAGTTATTGGAAGATTATAATTTTGACTTGTAGTACCATCTAGGAAAGGCTAACGTTGTAGCTGACGCTCTCAGCAGGAGATCTCATTGCTTGTTAGCTTCTGTGGCTATACGTGAGTGGGACATGCTTGGAGAGGTTGGAGAGTTTGATTTGTGTCTCGAGGAGACAGCGATGGGTGCCACTTTGTTTTTAGTAGTTTCACGACCAGCATTGATTGCACGAGTGTTAGAGATCCAGCAGGCGGATCAGGAGGCTCAGATGATACGTGATCGTGTACCTAGTGGAGAGGATACAGCAGGATGGGTTGTGGGTTCAGACTAGAGTCTGAGGTTGGCTCGGAGGTTGTTTGTGCCAGAATCATGCCGAGCTGATCTTCTATATGAGTGTCATCATTCACGCCTTGTAGTGCATCCTGGAGGCACGAAGATGTACCATGATTTACGTTGTCAGTTCTATTGGATAGGAATGAAGCGAGATGTGATCCAATTTGTTTCCTGATGCCTCACTTGTCAGCAGGTAAAGGCATAACACCAAAAATCGGCAGGATTGCTACAGTCGTTGCCTATATCAGAGTAGAAGTGGGAGCACGTCACGATGGACTTTGTGTCAGGACTTCCTCGATCACATAGGGGATACGACGCCGTATGGGTTGTGGTTGATAGGTTGACGAAATATGCACACTTTCTCCCCATCCAAGTGAGGGATTCGATGGAACGACTGAGTGGCTTGTATGTCAGGGAGATAGTCCGGTTGCATGGAGTGCCAATATCTATTATTTTCGACTGAGACCCATGCTTCACATTGCGCTTTTGGCAGAGTCTTCAGGAGGCTTTGGGGACGAACTTGATGTTCAGTACTACTTTTCACCCCCAGAAGGATGGTCAGTCTGAGAGGACCATACAAATTTTGGAGGATATGCTGAGGGCTTGTGTCCTTGACTTTAGAGGTTCATGGGAGGATCATCTACCGTTAGCAAAATTTGCATACAACAACAGCTATTAGTCCAGTATTGGGATGGCACCGTATGAGGTTTTGTATGGTAGACCATATAGATCACCAGTGTGCTGGACAGATGTGGGGAAGACTATAGTCTTGGGACCATACATGGTGAGGGAGACGACATAGAAGGTTGCTGTGATTTGCCAGCACCTACTGACAGCGCAGAGCCGCCAGAAGAGCTATGCAGACCAGAGGAGGTGACCTTTGGAGTTTGCAGTGGGGGATCATGTGTTTCTGAAGGTTTCACCACGTAGAGGTTTGATGAGGTTTGGTCGTAGCGGGAAGCTATCACCGCGCTTCATTGGACCGTTTGAGATCTTTGGCAGGATTGGGGAGGTTGCTTATCGTTTGACCTTGCCACCTCAGTTAGCATCTGTGCATAATGTGTTTCACGTTTCTATGTTTCAGAGGTATGAGCCTGATCCTTCACATGTGTTAGATTGGGCAGAGCTGCGAGTTGATGAGGATGCCACTTATGAGGAGTGCCCGCTGAAGATTCTTGACACGAAGGAGCAAGTGTTGCGGGGCAGAACCATTGCTTATGTCAAGGTTTTATGGCTTCATCATAAGGTTAAAGAGGCGACATGAGAGCTGGAGTCTGAGATGCGTGCTAGATACCCGGAACTTTTTCATTTGTGATCTTGCAGTGAATTTTGGAGGCAAAATTCCTTAAGGGAGGAGAGTTGTGAGACCCAGACCCGTCTCTTTTTGTGACTTATGTATATATATGATGTGTTTTTCATATATGTTTCTGAGAAGTATGATTTATTCGTTTTGATACATGTTTAAGTTTATCTGAGCACGCGGGGTTAGCTCCTGGGAGGTAGGGAGTCGCCGTGCGAATTTTAAAAATTAAAAAAAAAAATGATATTTTGGAGGCCCATAAATATCGAGACTTAGATATTTTTTAAAAGATATTTTGAAACTTAACTTCTAGGTTTCCTCCAGTTTTCTCTCTGCCTTCTCTCTAACTTCTCGGGGGCCCGGGGCTTGGTTTTGGATAAACCAATTGCTGATCCTTAGTATGAGCATCGTGGTCTACGCATCCATCTAGTCAGAATTTTATTTCTGCGAAGCTCGATTTTGCACGTGGATCGAGACATCGAGTTTTAAACTTAACAAGGTAGGATCCTAGACTGTATAACTGTTAGAGGGTACTACATGTAATCCTACGTGTTTCTACCGTTTAAAAATGCAT
>JAOTRH010139931.1:0-13841 GCA_034768845.1 Heliamphora exappendiculata | reverse complement strand
AGATCATGAGACATTTGATGAATTTTATGCTAAGTTGAGTGACATCGTAAATTTTAATTTTATTCTTGGTGAAAAAATTCTTGAATCTCGTATCGTTAGGAAGGTCTTACGGTAACTACCTGAACGTTTTCAACCAAAAGTTACTGTTATTGAAGAAAGTAAAGATATTGATTCCCTTAGAGTAGAACAATTAGTTAAAAATCTTCAGACATTTGAATCTACTCTACGTCAACCTAAAAAATCAAAATGTGTTGCTTTAAAAACTTCGAAGGTTGAATTAGATTCTTCTGACGATGAAACAGATATTGATCATGAGGTTATAGCTTTTATTGTCAAAAAATTAAAAAAATTTGTTTTAAATAAAAAACCTAACCTCAAGTCAAAATCTGGTAATTTTGGTGACAAAAGTAAGAACGTGATGAAATTTGAAAAGAAAAAACTAAAGTTTAGAACCAGGGTATACAGTGCATTGAATGTCAAGGACATGGACATATTGCACATAACTGTCCAAATAAACAGAAAAAGAAAGAGAAAGAGTTCACTGTGACTTGGGATGATGAGGTTGAATCATCTGATGGTGGAAACGAGTCTGAATCAGAGAATGATGAGGGCAAGTTCATTGCCTTTGCTTCTACAGTATTAGGTAAGACTGAATTATCTGATCATGAGTCTCAGACCTCTCACAGTGATTCTGGTTCAGGGTCTAAATCAGATGAGGAGAATAAAAAAGATCTTCAATGGACTTATGATAAACTTCATAGAGAAAGTTACAAGATGAAAAAAGTTATCACTAAGCTGACACTGAAGGTTAAAACAATGGAAAAAGAAAATACTAGCCTAAAGTCTGAACTAACTGAGTCTCAATCTTTAATCTCTGAGCTAAAAACTTTTAAAACCAAAGTGACTGAGAAATTGGTTAGTTCTGACAAACAGATAAATGAACTCATTGAAATTTGTGATTTGCTCAAATCAAATATTTCTAAACTTGAGTTGAAATTACAAGATTCGGTTAAGTTTAAGTATATGCTTGAAGCTAGTAATAAAAGAGTGCAAATATTGGAATCTTATTTGGCAACTGCTAACATTATTCTAAAGAAATTGAATACAGGTTCATTGAGCTTGGATGAGATTCTGAGCGTACAAAAAGCAGCATCAGATCGAACTGGCTTAGGATACGTGGCAAGCACATCTCAATCAAAAAATTCTGATAAAATCAATTTTGTTAAAGCCAACAGCATGCTGGCAGGTAAGGATAGGAATTTGGAAAAATCTAACATAATCAGAACTGAATTGTCGGGAAATTCTGCTAAAAAAGGTCTATCAAACTCGATTGTTTTTCAAAAATTTGTTCCAACATGTCATTTTTGCGGTATTCTTGGACATATTAGACTTTTTTGCAGAAAAATAAAATCCTTGTCTATATATCTGCATGAAAGAAAATTTGAAAAATTGCATGATCAAATCATATAGATTCAAAACAAAAGCCTCGGCCAAGTGAGCGCTTGAGTAGCCCCCATGCGCGCTCGAGCAACCAACTGGCAGAGAAATAAAAAAAGTTACAGGCAGTCGAGCACTCGAGCGGCCAACCTTACCACTCGAGCGGACAACTGGCAGGAACCCTATTTGTTCTAGAAACCCAGTCTTCAAACTATACATTTTCTCAAAACTCGTGCTATCTGGGTAAGGAAATCTGATTTGAAATGCAATGTTGTTCACACTGCCTTAAAAGCTCAAAATTCCTTCATGTGGTATTTGGACAGTGGATGTTCCCGACATATGTCAGGTGATAAGTCATTATTTTCTAATATTGACCCTTATGATGGTGGACTTGTCACATTTGGGGATGGCAAATCATCCAAAATTATTGGGAGAGAATTCATTGACTCTCCAGAACTATCCAAATTGGACAATGTTCTTCTTGTTGACGGTTTAAAAGCAAATTTACTTAGTATTAGTCAGATGTATGATACACACCATGAAGTTCATTTTACTAAAATTGATTGTCTGATTTTAGATAAAAATGGAAAAACTGTTATTCATGGAGTTTGAACATCTGATAATTGCTATGAAATTTTGTCAAAAAATCGATCAAATATGTCATTCTCCTAAAATTGACCAATCAAAATTGTGGCATTATCGTTTCGGTCATATAAATTATAAAGACCTTACCCGTCTTGCAAATTCTGAGTTAGTCAAATGTATTCCCAAACTAAGCAATAACACCAAAATTGTTTGTGGACCATGTCAACTAGGTAAACAAATTAAAGTCGCTCACAAAAAAATAAATCATCTTGTCACTTAATATCCTCTACAATTATTGTATATGGATCTTATGGGTTCTACAAGAACAGAGAGTATAAGTGGTAAACAAATTAAAGTTCATCACAAGAAAATAAATCATCTTGCCACTTAATATCCTCTACAATTATTGCATATGGATCTTATGGATCCTACAAGAACAGAGAGTATAAGTGGTAAGAAATATATATTTCCTGTTGTGGATGACTTTTCTAGGTTTACCTGGGTGAATTTTTTACATGAAAAATCTGACACTTTTGTTGTTTTTAAATCTCTCTGTCTTCGGTTGAATAATGAACAGTAAGGGAATAATAAGCATATTGCTAAGATAAGATCTGACCATGGTAAGGAATTTGAGAATTTAGAGTTTTTAACGTTTTGTGACGAAGAGGGAATTCAACATGAATTTTCTACTCCTAAAACACCTCAACAGAATGGTGTAGTGGAGCGAAAAAACAGAATAGTGTAGGAGATGGCTAGAGTAATGCTTTATGGTAAAAATCTTCTTATTAAATTTTGGGCCGAGGCTGTAAATACCGCATGTTATATCATCAATCGTGTGTATTTACGACCCGGTACCAAACAAACTGCTTATGAGTTGTGAAAAGGTGGGAAGCCTAATATTAAATATTTCAGAACTTTTGGAAGCAAATGTTACATATTAAAAGATCGAGAACAATTGAGTAAATTTGACTCCAGAAGTGATGATGGAATATTTCTTGGCTATTCTCTAAACAGTAGAGCTTTTAGAGTTTACAACTTACGTACTTCTACTGTTATGGAATCTGCTAATATAGTTGTTGATGATACAGGAACAATTGAAGAGACAATGACACCAGAAGCAGATCAGATGAATTCCCAGATTCTTGAAAATCCAAGTCTGCTCGAGTCTCCAATACAATCAGTGGATGGAACTCCTGAAAAGGAAACAACGGCTGAAGAGCAAGCAGAGTTGGAACCGTCCTTGCGTGTCAAGCTAAATCATCCATTGGACTTGGTGATTGGAGAGGTAACAAAACCAATTATGACTCGCCGAAAAATGCGGGATCAGGTAAGTCAGGTAAGTAATTTGTGCTATGTTTCCATGATTGAACCAAAAAATGTCAAAGAGGCTCTGTCTGACGATTGTTGGGTGAATGCTATACATGAGGAACTCGAACAATTTGTCAGGAATGATGTTTGAAAACTTGTACCTAAACCTGAAAATGTTAATGTTATTGGGACAAAGTAAATTTTTAAAAATAAGTCTGATGAACAAGGGACTGTCATAAGAAATAAAGCTAGATTAGTGGCCCAATGATACACACTAGTAGAAGGAATTGACTTTGATAAAATCTTTGTCTCTATGACAAGATTAGAATCAATTCGTATTCTGCTAGCTGTTTCCTGTTTCCTAAATTTTAAATTGTACCAAATGGACGTAAAAAGTGCTTTTCTAAATGGTCAGTTAAAAGAAGTTGCATATGTTGAACACTCCAAAGGTTTTTAGGATCCACATTATCCCAATCATGTCTACAAGCTCAAAAAAGCTTTGTATGATCTAAAACAAGCCTCTCGAGCCTAGTATGAGTGTCTAACCAACTTCCTGGTAAATCATGACTTTCTACAATCACCCCGATCTGATTATCTTTCTACTGCTCTACTCTCACTCTGAACCGTGTTTACAAGTCTTGCATCAGAAATGGCTACCTAGACAAGCCTTGCTTTTTTGTTTGTTCAAGTGTGAAATTCGCTGGTTAAGCTACATCGTTTTGTGCAAATGAAAATGGCTACCTATCTGAACCTTGCTTTTTTGTTCAAGCTAGTGTATTAGCCGCCATACATGCATCTATGCTTCAATGCTATTGAAAATGGCTACCTATGCGCATCTTGCTTTTTCGTGCGTTATAGTGTGAAAGTCGCTTAATAATAGCTTAAAATGAATTTAATTAAATAATCAGTTCTTAGTGAGGGGGAGCATCCGTACTTCTTCAACAGACATACATTAGAAATTTACTTAGTTTGACTTCAAATCGTGTGATTTTACCATACTTCAGATGTGTTTCGCGTATATTGATCATTCATATCTATTTTTGACCATGTGAAGCTGTGTTTCAAAGTTTGAAACTCATCTTTTTAAAGCTCTCATTGACATGATTCAACGATTTTATTTTTTCATGTTTCAACGCTTGATGATTCTGTTTGTTTGAGTTAACCTTTCTTGGTTTTGCTTTTAATTATCTGTCTGATGTCATTGACCAAGTGTTTCTCTCAAGTTCTCAGCTTGAATTTATCAAGAAATTTTGTTTTTTAGTCACCGCTCGAGCGGCCATTATGCGCTCGAGCGCTCTATAGCCAGTGTGTTCTTAGCTTGCTCATCCGCTCGAGCGGTCCCACCTCGCTCGAGCGGACTATCGCGAATTAGAAACAAAAAAACAGGGGTTAAGGAGTCTTTTCGCATTCTTCAAATATGTTCTTCTTCCCTCGGTGCCGCCTCATCCTTCTGATAGTGCTTGTTCTTCTAATCTCCTCCATCAAAGAAAAATCACGAAGATTCGAGCTTCGCTTTCCTCTTTATCATCCACGGTAAGTATCTCTTTCGTGGTTTCTCTCGCATATCGTTTATGGTTCAATCTTGTTCCTAACATATTTGGGTTTGGATAATGTTCAATCTGGTCTGGAAGAGTTGATTCCCATATAAAATCAACGGTTGTTTTCTTAGGATTGCATACACCTATTCGGGTTTGTATTTGTCTGAGGATGTGCATGTAGTTGTTCTTTGACGCTAGGGTTTTGTTGTTTGTTTTCGCGCAAAAACTACATTGTCAATACTTCTTGCTATATCCTCATGTACAAATAACGGGCTGAAACTCTTGAATCAAACCCTAGGGTTCTTGGTCATAGTTGTGGAATTTCTTTTCTATTTGGAGTTTCAATAAAAAATCTATTGGTTTCTTCAACTTTTTCTCAGATTCTCTTAAGCTAGGAAGTTTTCGTTGTGGGTGTGTCCTGTTTCTCCTGAGAGAGTTGTTTCTTGCGAAAACAAACTCTAGTTTTGTTTGGCTTGTTCGTCTTAGGTCGTTTCACAAGACACATGTGGTGTTCTGCCGTACACACCCTGAGGTTTTTCATATGCTCATCTTAGCTGTTGTGGTGATTTTACCACGTTCTATATGTTTGTTGCACATGATCTTAAATGGGTCTCTTGCTCATCATGGTTGGATGTCTATAGTTTGGATTTCCTTAACTTCCCAATTCTTCATGAGTGGTATTGTTGTGTAGTTGCTCTATATTAATTATCTTGTGGGATATGTGAAAATTGAGATGTTTACCATTCATTATGCATTAAGCCTAATATATAGTTGTTTGCTTTGTTTTTTCAGGACCATGCCTCCACGAATCAAAAAGGCTGTTGGTCGATCCTCAGCCCCATTCGACAATTCTCGATTCCGTTCTCTTGAGGGGGAAGAGAGGTACCTCAATTTGTTTTCTTCCCGCCCTCTTAGGCTAGAAAAATTTATCATTATGTCCGACTTTATCCATTCCAAGTGGAGGGAATTGTTTATGTTGATTTGATTCGAGAGTTTTATTCCAACATGCTTGATGTTCAAACCAAATTGTTTCAGTTCAAAACCTTTGTCCGTGGGTTGACCATTGTCATGGATCCGTATACTCTTGCTGACCACATGGGATATGACATTCCTTGTGATGATGACTACCCTCTCATCCCTTCTCACCCTATTTGGTCTTGGTCTAAAATTGCATCTACCTTATGTGGGAAACCTCGGGAATGGGCTAGAGGTCTGATTTACCAGCATGAACTTACCCCTCTCTTTTGGTTGTTGAATATCATAGTGAGTGCTAATATAAGCCTTAGGGGTCATGTGTCTGATATTAACAGAGAGCGAGAGTTTGAGCTGTTTATGATCTCTAGAGGTGAAAAAATCCACATAGCCAATGTTCTCCTATCCTCCATGTTGAAAGTTGCCCATGGCAACAAGAATGCTACGCTTTCCTATGGTCGTTTTCTCACCAAGTTTTTTCTCTCTCCTAAATTTTTGTTTCCCATATAATCCCTCTTTTGTGCATATCTCTAAGGTCATCAGTAAACGCACCTTTTCACAGAGTGCCGCACACATTCCCACCATAGTGCCTCTTCTGATTCTGAGGCCAGTGATTCTGAGACCATTCCTAGTGCCTCTACTCCTCTTGCCCCAGCCAGCCAGTCATCCCAGTCTTACCTTGATGCTCGTTTAGATACACTGGAGGCTCGAATTGACTCTCTGCAGCAACTGATGGTCTCCTGATTTGATGCCTTGGAGTTGCTTCTTCGCGCTCTGCCTCTTAGTGATGGTACATTCTAGAGTTGTCCTGGTGACACAAAGGGGGAGTACATATATTCTCTATCTCATTTTCTCTCTCTTTTGTGTTTTTGTGAGTTTTAGATATACTCTATTTGGAAGTTCTTTGGATACATTTTGGATACTGGTGGGGTATACTTTTTGGAGGTACAATTTCAGATAGGAAAGATAGGTACATGCAAGTGCAGGCAAGTACAGGTTAACAGGATCATTTTTTTTGTGTTGGTTGTTGATTGCAAACATTGGTTAGTTTTTTATTTTTGGACAATATATTTTGAATGGGTATGAATGTTGGTTTTCTTTCTTAATAATCATAATCTTTTTAAGCTCATATTTTTTTGTTGGTTTGTATGGTTGTTTTGAAGGATTGGAAGCATGTTGAAGATTTTGACCGTAAATTTAGGTTGTGTACATCCAAATCTTGCCAAGGGGGAGATTGTAAAGAAATTAAAATAATTGAATTTCTTCTATTTTTATTTTTATGGCAAAATCCAGGTCTATATAGGATTGTTTGGTGTTTAGAAAGTTGTGGTTGTTTAGGAAACTAGATTTGGGTTAGATAGTCTTTGTGTTTTGATTAAGATAGAATCTTAAAGAGATTTAGGTTTCTTATTTTATGATTATCCTTATTGCTATCACGTCAGAAGACCAAGTCAGTTGTACTCTCAAGAAAACATATGGTACAAGCTGTTAAAGCAGGAACAAGTGGTAAATTTCGGCCACTTGACCGCTTGAGCAGTGATACATTCGCTCGAGCGGTGATCCGTTCGCTCGAACGGTGGCCAGGCAGTTTTAAGTTTCGAAAACTCTAACTGCCTTGGTTTTGGTGATCTATAAATGGATCATAAGTGATGCATGAAATTCAGCTCTTGACCCTTTAATATTCTGAGCATCAAGTTGAGTCAAGAGTGATTTTGTGCAACTCAAATCTTCGAAGATCATTCGATAGTAAATTTTAGACGACGTTCTAAGTTTCAACGGAGGATTCTGTTGGAGAAGGCAGGTACGAGGAGTCGTAGTAGTGGGAATCAAGTGGAGAGCAATTAACGAGGATTCGGCATACAAGCTTGGGACTAGAAGATTGAGTGTCAGTTAAAAAGTCTGTAAGTTATTTTTGTTTATGTTTGCTTTTAGTGTTTGGTTCCTGGACTTAGTATGCTCTGTGATTTTTTACTCCTTGAATTTTTCACGTTAAAATCTTTGTGTTGTGATCTCTCATCTTTGAATGGTTTGTGTGGATATGATTGATAATCTGATTAAAAAATATTATTTTTCTGTTAAACAAGAAAAACATATTTTTCATATGTGATCTTAATCACATAATTACTGACATCTAATTACTTTATTTTTTTTATTAATAATTAGTTTAATAAGTACTATAGAATAAATGATTTAAATAATAAAAATATATTCAAGAATCCACCTAAAGGACATGGCTGGTCTTGACCAATCGGAGGCTCTAAGCAAATACTTAAAATGGGGCCCTATATAATTTTATATTTGTAAATTTTAAAAAAATATTATAAAAATTTAATATGATATAATGGTCATATTAATTCATATTTCACAAATAATTAAATTATAACTAAAATAGTAACCAAACAAAATAAAAAAGTTACAACATCACAATGAAATAAACAAGTTGAACCAATAATAGCAAATAATCACTTAAATACTATCTTTTTGGCATTTCTGATTGCAAAATAACTAATTAATGTTTCATAGTCAAGTTTACGTATCATTTCTTTTTCAATAGACAATATTGCCAATTTATTCAACATTATAATTTATTGTTTTGGATTTGTATTTGATTTTTTTCGAACTGGACCCTTATTTTTAATGAAGTTTTAATTTTTTAGTATTATACAAAGTATAATAAAAGGTATTATAGATTTTGACAAAAAAAAAAAAGAAACTTCTCATAACATGCGAAGAATAGGCATACACATAAACAAATATAAAAAAAAGGCGATTAGATCTTTTAGGCTTAAAAGAGAGGTTTTATTTTCTCTCTTGCAATTCAAAAGTTTTTAATTTTTTCAAGGAGTATTTTCTTATTCTTCACTCTAGAAGATGAAATCTTCATAATAAAACTTTTATATAAGAAAGAGTATTTGGGAGCCCTCTAAGTTAGTATCTCGAGGAAGGGTTAATTCAAGACCATCCTAAGATGATGTTGAGGTCATGCCACTCCTCCTATGGGAAAAGAGACACCACTTGAATCACTTGCCTATTTTCCAAACACACTTTTTTGCTTATTTTCTCTTTTTGGAGGAGATGTGTCGGTTTAACTTAGGACCATCCTAAAATGATGTTCACGAGGTCTTGAATCACCTGCTTCTTTGCTAGACATATCTTTTTGCTTACCTTCTCTCTTTAGAGGAGATGTCTTAGCTTCTTGAAGTAAATACGAAGGGTCTTGTTGCATACATCATCCTTAGCTCATGAAAATTGTCCATCAAAATAGTTAGAAGAAGAGAAAACACTAATTTTACGTTTCTCACCCTATTATGGAGCAATATCAACACCCTTACCCTTTCTCTTTTTAACTTCTTTTCACTATCCATCCTCGGCTTTATCTCGAACTTTTTATACTTTCCAAACTTGAGTGCATTTGAGTATTCATAGGCAATTATGTTTATTTCTACTCTCTTTTTTTCCCTACACGCACACATACGTAAGGGAACATAGTTGGGGTTGAAGAAAAAAATTGAAATAAAGCTAAATAATTTATTTGTAAAAAGATCATAAAATTATGTTTGGCTTTCAAAACCATAAGTTCAAATTCGTAAATATCAACAATTTTCGTTATGCGAATAAAACACTTTTTTATTTTACTATGAAATTATAGAGGATTAAGTTAGAGATCTACAGTATCCGTCCAAGTTGGCTGAACAGTTCAGGGCGCGTTCATATTTGTCTGTACAAGAAGGGAGAGAGATACCTGCCGGTGACTATTACCGGTGGACCCTTCGATGATGAAGTCAAGCAAAACATTAGAGAGAGAAAACTTGAGAGAACAATTTGGCAGAGTTTCTACTTGTAAAAATAGAGTGCATATCTTTGCCTTATGGTTTGCTGGCTATTTATAGGAGAAAATATACTTGACCCGCTTCTGGGGTCCGACCCGATCTGAGTAGGTCGGGCTGTCCTCTCTCTAATCAAGATACAGTTGTCATTCTGATAGTGACTTGTCTCAACTATTACCCTTTCATGTCTTTCTGAACGTTCCTTTTGTTATGTTAGGTGGCCCACATGCCCCAAGTCTCTGTTTGGGGTAGATCAACATTCCATGACACTCAGACTTCAAGATTGGTTCAATTGCTATTGTCCTCTTATCGTGAGTACCAACTCTTGATAAGCGTATCACGAGCACAAATACCCATATATTGGGCCCCAAGCTCGGCTTTTGAGGTCTGTCAACACCTGTTGCTCTACCGCCTTTTCTAGAGCTCGGCCTGCTCGGGTCGACCATGAGCAACCTTATAGCTGTCATCCTCTAGAGCTCGGCCACCTCTTCTATAGCTTGGCCTACTTGGGTTTAGCATGTCCCGCTCAGGCCCTGCATGTTCTACTTAGGTCGACCATGAGCAATCTTATAGCTGTCGTCCTTTAGAGCTCGGCTTACTCAGGTTTAATATGTCATGCTCAAGCTTAGCATGTTTTGCTCAGGCCTAGCATGTTCTGCTCAGGTTGACCATGAGCAACCTTATAGCCGTCGTCCTCTAAAGCTCGGCCTGCTCAGGTCAAGCACGTCATGCTCAGCCCTCAGCCCTGGCATGTCCTGCTCAAGCCAAGCACGTCCTGCTTAGCCCTAGCATGTACTGCTTAGACCGACCATGTCCTGCTCATAGCATGTCCTGCTCAGGCCAACCAAAAGCAACCTTATACGAGGTAAAACATGATGACCATGAGCTCTGGTGATGCTGTATTATGCTTCGCGTGGGTTCTAGTTGTTCATGATCAATATCCGACCTTCCTCAAAAGTATAATTTTTTCCTTTACGTAATTAATCGCAAATACAAAACTAAGGACAAGCAATTACCAAGATGATGACATGAAAAAGTAACAAATCAGTTTAGAATAACAATTTATTTGCATATTTTATTTTATTTATTTTTATTTTTAGTAATTTTTTTATTATTTGGTTAAACTGTTATATATTTTTTTTCATCGAGACAAGTTAAAAAAAGGGGCTCAAATTATAAAATATTTAAACAAAGATTAAACCAAGCCAATAAATCAAGATTTATGTTATTTTTGTCTTTAGTAATTTTTTTTCCATCATTTGATCATTTTTTTACCGTTTCAATTTCTCCACTCAAGATGGTTCATAAAAGTAAAAAATTATTACTAATAAAAAAAAAGTTCAATAAAAAAAAGCCCAAACAAGGCCAAAATCCTTATGACATATGATATTTTCACACATGCTTCGTTTGTTTAAAAAAAAAAAAACCTGGCCCGGGCCTGAATTAGACTTTAGGGCCTAGTCCAAGTCCTGCCCCATGGACCTGGAGCTGCAAATAATCCCCCTATCAATCTAGGCAGTTTAGAGTTGAGTGTAAAGAATAATAATATTGGATTGGTTACTTGCTATATTTTTTAACTTACTATTAACACAATACCATTAGTCTAAATTATTTATTAGTTATCGTATTCTTATACAGATTTTAATTATATATATTTACAATTATATGAATTGTATATTATTTATATAAAGAAAATTAAAATATTTATAATTTTAATTTATTGTGTTATATATCATGTGATTTTCTTTTATAGGTAAGTATGTACTAAGAATGCCTATTAATATTTTTAATAGATTTTTTGCTTGACATGCTCAATATAATTGGATTAAAATTTATAATATTTTTTAGAAAGTAATATTAAAAAAATAATTCTAAACTTTTACAACATTTTAACGGCTATGATACTCGCTTCCATTATGATAGCTATATTTTTTTTTACAGTAGCAAAATCACTAGAATTGACACCAAATTATTCAAAAATTCAAAAATAGTAGCGTTGACTTTCTCAACTCTTTACCTTAAGATTAGTTAGTTCTATCTCTCAATACAAGTAGAGAAATGAATATAACTTTGTAGTAGAATGTCAACTTGACGTGATAAAAGACATTAATTCAAACCTAATTATTTTCAAATCAATATGGGTTTTTATTTATTTTTTACTTGCTCTATACCGTTATTGAATAAGAACGAATAACTGTGACTATTCCCACTTTAATTCCCTTATTCATAACATATGGAACCATATTATGAATATGTTCAAGTTGGTCACAATAAAACAAATTGCAAAAGAGAAAATATCGGCCATAACCTCTGAAACCTAAAGAAAGATTAGGTGCCTGTGAGAGGAGACCAAAGGATACTTTGTAATAAAGCTTCTCAATTTTATTTCATTGGTCTGTAAGACAAAATCTTGCCTAATCATTTATTGATCTTCTCTATTGTAAGGTCACGGGCCATCTCTATGAATTTTAATTTCTATATTTTTATTAAATTTGTAGAATTTAGTTTCTAGCTAATGTCTTATTGGTGGGCAAGAGCGGCCAAACAGTTTCGGAGGCCTTAAGCAAGATTTTTAAATTGAGGTCTCTTACTTTTAAATTTATTTTTATATTTTACTTTTTTTGAGATATAAAATTATTGATTAAATTTTCATAATTAATTTTTTAATATATCTTTTTCAATTGATAATAGAGATAATTCATTTAAATTTTTTTATGACATAGCCAATCTAATGAAAAAGTCATCAAGAGAGAAAAATTAATAAATCAGTTATAAGACAAAAAAAGAAAATATCACTATTGTAATAATGCAATGTGTATCTGCTAGTTTTGTGAGACGAGTATTGAATGAAAATATGTAATTGTATTTTATATTATTTTTTATTTAAAAAATTACTTGTATGCTTTCTTAATTTGACAAAAGTAGGCCTGATTTATTTTATTCGTGCGCCTCATAAATTATATATATTTTGTCAATAGCATTTTAAAGATTTATGCATGATAGTATATATTATAAAATGTCTTATTAAATGTCACAAATAATATTTTGTCAATATAATTTATTTTTAAAATTGATATATATATATATATATATATATGTAAAATAGTATGTATCATAAAAACTTTTACAAATTAAAAACTTTATTAAATTTAAAAATTTTAAACAATCGCCTAATTAACCTAATGTGCCACCCTGTTGTTGGGACTATTATAAATAGATAGTAAGTCTGTCTAATCGAGCTAAAAAGTCTCATCGATGAAAGTATTATAAATAAATTACAATTAACGATCGGTGAGTTAACAACTGGCTATAAAAACTTTGACCCTCAAAAAGCCTATTCGATAGATTGGTCCTCTCTAGTCCATGCCCTGGCCCAGGGCTATGGGCCGGAACCGCACATGAGCAGGCCCATTTACATCGCTAGTGAGCTTCCCCGCTCTCTTATCTTCTCCGAAGCCAATAACGATGGCTTCTTCGATTGCCTGTTCCTTAATAAATCGCCTCTCTCTCATCCGATTCCCCACCAGAAGTTCATCATCGTCAATCCCTACCTTCCTCACCATTACACCAAAGGTCTATTCTCCTCTTGATCGATCAGATTCTTTAATTTTTTCAAATCCACCACCTTCTAATCTCCGTTCTCTGGCTTTGCGCAGTCCCCGAATCGCTCCCGTTTCTTCGTTTCGTCATCGATGGCGTCGTCTTCCAAAGAATCACCGTCCAACAATCCGGGGATCCACACTACCCCGGATGAAGCCACTAAAAGTTACTTCATGCAACAAACTGTAAGTCCTTTTACCTTTTCAATTCTTACGCTTTAACGATCTTATGTGAATGTGTGTGTGTGTTGATCTGAAGAGCGATTACTTGATTAATTCGTTATGTTTTCTTGATTTTAACTTGAATCCAGATGTTTCGGATTAAGGACCCAAAAGTCAGTCTTGATTTCTATTCGCGCATATTGGGCATGTCGTAAGTCCTTTTTATCTTGAATGTTTGATTATTTCCCTCATTAATGCTGAGCTTCATTTCATGCTCTTATCGACTTTACTATAAAACTCAGCATTTGATAGGAAATATCACTTGCATATGATGATTACTAATTCGCATTTGGCTTGGAACTTCCGCCCCCAGCCACCCCCCCCCCCGTTCTTTTTGTTGGCTGATATTTTCA
>JAOTRH010139900.1:0-13842 GCA_034768845.1 Heliamphora exappendiculata | reverse complement strand
AAAATAAATTAATAAATTAAATTTTATGTTTTTATTTTACTTATTTTTGTATTTAGTAATTTTTTATTTTTTAATTACAATTTTTTAAATAAAATTTTGTAATTAAAAAAAAATAAAAAAACAAAAAAAACATGGGAGTAAGTGTGAAAACAAAGAAATCAAAGGATGTAAGTATAAAAATACTATTTTTTCGTCTAAAAGATAACGAAAAGTTAACTTTTGGACCAAAGTGTTACAAAAATTAAAAAGTAAAAAAGTGTAATGATATTTTAGATAATAGAGGGGATGACAGTGATATAACCCTTAAATAAATATGGTGTAAATGTAATATACCCAATTATTAAAATAAATTCATTTTAAACCTAAAAAAAAAGAAAACTGAAACTTCCATTCTAATGATGGACTAAGCTGCTCTTTTAAATAAGCACAACATTTTAATGGATTTGGTGACGGTGCTGCTCTTAAAAGGGCGGCATCACTGCGCTGCTGTCTTTTGTTTGGGTTTAATTGGTGAATAAATTTTTATAATTGAATTAATTTATTATAAAAATTTCGTTGAATTTGTTTAGTACGTAAAATTTTAGATTCATCCGATATTTATAACTAAATGATTGAGTAATATTTATTTAATAATATTTATTTTTAAATTATAATATTTATTTATTTATTTGTAAAATAGCATTAAAAGATCTTTTTCAATCACTTAGTTATAAGTAGATATAAGCTGAATTTAAAATTTTACATACTAAACAAAATTAACGAATTCTACATCATACATAAATTTAATTATAAAAATTTATTCTATCAAATAAATCAAACAAAACTCAGTACGAGGGTGCCGCGCCCGCCTCCCATTTTAATACGACATTTTCTACCAACTCTGCAACTTCTCTCAACCTTTAGTGCGTTCACACGTCAACTTATGTTCCCGAGTCCTAATACCAGTAACGCGACATTTTATTCCCTGTTCCTTAGGTCAATTCAAATGTATATCGACGAAAAAACTAACGCCTCCTTTAGAAATTTAGTTTTAGGTCAGGATTGGCAAGTTCACTCGTTATTCTCCGTCCTCGCTTTTTTTTTACGCTTATTAAGTAATAAGTACCCGTGGTATTTGCAATTTTTGTCTTGTTTTTTTTATTTCTACTTTTTTTAATTAAATATATTTAATATATAAATATATATATAAATTTTATTTTTTAACAAGACAATAGAACTAAAATACAAAATATTTTACTTATTTTTAATTTTTTACTTTTGTTTCTTATTTTTTTATTTTAATTTTAGTTATTAATTAATATTATTATTTTAATATATCTATCATGTCATTATTATTAGAATTAATCTATTTTAAAATAAAAAATATATTTTTTGTTGTAACGCCTCTGCCCGTCACTTCTTTGGTTTTTCTTTTTTGACCCTTTGCTAATAAATGAGGTCGGGGTGGGAGAATGCACTCGCCCTAAATCTGTTCCGTTGTCATTTCTAATTTTAAGTTATTTTTTAAAATTGTTTTAAGTTAAATAAATAAAAAAATTATTTAATATGTGATTTTAAGTTAAAAGCTAATAAGTTAATGGCCCCGTTTAGATTGTCATTATTTATTTGCTTATTGATTTATTTGCTTATTAGTAAATAAGTCAAAAAATATTTAAGCCACTTCGTTTGGCTAATTTGCTTATTTGCTTAAATGGCTACCCAAACGAGCTTATTTGACTTATAAGTCAGATTATTTGCTTATTTGGTTACTCAAACGAGCTTATTTGTTAATTTTTTTATTTGCTTATTTGACTATCCAAACGAGCTTATTTGCTTATTTATTTATTTATTTTAATCCAAATGAACTTATTTTTTTATTTGCTTATTTGTTTTTTCCTTATTTGACTACCCAAACAAAAATTGTTTATTTTTTTGCTTATAAACAATTAAGCAAATAAGTAAAGTTTCCAAACATGGCCAATATACTTAGTACAAAGTGGCTATAAGCAAAACAAACTTTAAGTTAAAAAAAATTATTATAATTTTTTAAAATTTATTTTTACATATTTTATATTAAATATATATTTTATTTGGTAAATTTTGACGAGTAAATTTTAAAAATATTATTTTTATAAAAAATAAATATGTATAATAAAAGTTATGATATTTTTAAAAAATATGTAAAATTATTTTATGTGAAAAAAAGAGCAAGAAGGCTAAAAGCCTACAAACTTTTAAGTTTTCAAATGAGATTTTTAAATATTTTTAACTTTAAACTAATAGGAAAAAATCAAACTTTAAGATATTTGCCAAATGAAGCCTAATAATTAATATTAATATAATTTTAAAGTTGAAATTTACTATCTTATAAATATTAAAATATTTTATATAAATTTATACTATATATCATAGTAAAATGTTGTTAGTTTTTTGAAATTTAAACTTTTAATTCAATTTTTTTAGATTTTTAAAATTTTTAAATATAAAAATATACATGTCAACAAATCATTGGTTGAATTAATTATTAATTATTTAATCATTATAGTAATATTATTTAAATATTTAATTTATAACTTTAATTAATAGTATATATAAAAAAATGTCTAACAAGATATATTCTCTACTATTTTTATAAAGCCAAACTTAAACATTAATTATCAAATATTATTAAATTACAATAATTTTAAATATATTTATAACAAAATTTATGGATCTTCTTACACTTATATTTTTTTATTTGTCAATTCACTTATTTAATTTTTATTTAGATAAACTAATATATTTAATTGGTAATTTTTTAATTTTCTTAATATGTTTATCATAGAACTTAAGGATTAGTGAAAAATTCTACATTTTTTATTTTTTTCTTTATTTTCTAATTTTTATCACAATATTCATTCAATTTTAAATGTGTAATTTGTAAAACTAAAATTTTTTAATAATATTAACCGATTTAATATCGAAATTATGTGAATTTTTTTATGTATTATTTAGAATTAGTTAGTGAGAATATCTTATTTAGAATTAAAGTACGTGAATTTTTTATATATTAATCATCATATGAATTAATTTAACAATCTAAATAACGAAAAATAAAATCAAGTTAAGTAAAATAAAATAATCATACAAATAGTTATGAATAATAAAGTGATTTTTTTAAAATTTAGTTTAATATTAATTATAATGGTAAAATTCAATCATGTTATTCGTTTACGTATACTAAAATTTATAAATAAAATTTAAAATAAACAACTTGAATAATAGATGAGAATTGTATTATGTTCATTTAAAAAAAAACGTGAAATTAATACAAAATTAAAATAATATTGTGATTTCTTAATCAATATTGTTATATAGAAATTTAATAATTTTAAAAAAAAATTTGCCAAAATAAATATAAAATAACTTTAGCTCAATATTTTCTCCACATATATATTTTATATTATTTTACTTTTTATTAATTTAATTAAATTTTAAATATTTTAATATATTATTAAAATATATTTATTTTGTTCTGTACATAGCACGGGTTGAAATGCTAGTAATAATATATACATTTTGTTTGGGTAAATTATATTTACCTCTCTTGACGTTTATGAAAGTATAAGAACTTTATTTTTGAAATTCTTAAAATGACAATGATCTCCATTGTTAAACTTGTCGAACAAACGACATTAATGAGAAAAATTTTTAAAAAAAATTCATATTTATCTAGGGTTAATGCAAAACGTGTGTAAATTGTTTAATACTCGAGAAAGACTCAGAAAGAGGCCAGAGAGAATATAGAGAGACACAAATAGGCTCAGTTTGAGATCATACACAGAGATTGTGAGGTTGAAAGTGAAATTTATATTTCGTATATTTGAGAATAATAGATTATTTTTTCTCCTGTGAAGGTAGGTAATCAGCTGAATCACGCAAGTTCTCGTGTTTTTGTGGGTGTTCTTGGTTTTTACTTGTTTTGTGTGGATTGAAATTGTATTTTTTTCACTACGTTAGAAAATTTGTACCTAAAATTCCAACAACTGGTATAAGAGCGTTTAGTTATTGGTTTGATCACTCGATCGCAGTAAAGACGGTGAACATCATATATGAAGTCAAGAAGTTTACCGAAAAGAATAACTTCTCTCTATGGTAGAGACGGATGAAGGATACGTTGATCTAGCAAGGGGCCTTCAAGGCATTACTCAGCAAGGCAAAGAAGTTAGAGAAGGTGACCGATGAAATGCTTCTACTGCAAGGAAAGATGTAAAATGTTTTTACTGCCACAAAACTGGTCATTTCAAGAGCTAGTGCCAAGAATTAAAGTAGCATTTGAAGGAAAAGAAGAAAGGAATAGCGCTTGTAGAATCTGTTAATTTTGCTAAGGAGTTGTCAGACAATGATGTAGACGAAGATGTACTTTCAGTTTTCTCAGATTTTAATGTTTTGTCAAAGTCATCGATATTGAATTCTAGATGCTCATACCATATGTGTTCAACAAGAGAATGGTTTGATAAGTATAAGCCTTACAACTGAGGTACAGTTTTAAGGGGGAATGACACAGCGTGCCAGGCCATTGGAAATGGTACATTGAAGATCAGGATGCTTGACGGTGTTGTGGGGGTCTTGAGGAATGTTAGACATGTTTCAGGATTAAAGAAAAAATTGATTTCTTTAGGGACATTGGATTCTTTGGGTTACAGGTACACAGGAAGAGGTGGAGCAATGAAGATTAGCAAAAGATCTTCAGTTATTATGAGAGGGCAAGAGGTGGATGGCTTCTATAGATTGGTAAGGGACACGGTGATAAGTGAAGTTACCACTATCACATATATTGATTCCAGCAGAATGATACGAGACACAAACATTTGGAGCTTGGTCAGATTGACGAGTAGAGTTTGTTAAAAAGTCAAAAGAATAGTGCAGCAATCAAAGTAGAATTTAGTCAGAAAAGCTCACTCAAAAAATCAGGTGATGGTGGTTTAAGCCAACGACAGATGGAATAGTCAAATGAAGAACTTTCTTCTTACAAGAAAGTTACAGGCAGCACATGAACAGTTCAGGGGTGAGTAGCAGTGTTAGAGATTGTGGAGTCTTCACAGAAGATTGAAAAGTTAAAGTTCGAAAAACTGTCTAAGAATGAAAAAATTGTTGATTGATTGCAAGAGAGTCAAATTCAAGTGTGGCTTGAATTTATTCCAAGTCTATTCAAGTTGAAGATTCAGAGAGGGTGGAACACTCATACTCAAAAAAAAAGTACAAGTCGAGACAACACTGAAAGTTATTCAAGATGGTTGAGAAATTCAAATCAATGTGGAGATTGTTGGGTTTGTAACTTGAATTTTCCAAGAAACAAGCAGTCTAGAAGATGGCACTCGTTGAGCGCTAGCCAGTTTAGAAGCTAGTGCTCGCTGGGCGCTTGAGTGCCTAAAAGAGAGAATAGCGCTCTAGTGGGGCGCTAGTTGGGCGCTTAAGCGTCGTCCCGACGTTTTGAAACGTTTTTTAGGGGGTTTTTTTTTATCATGGCTTATATGCATATATGGACCCTATAGGTCATATAGGATTAATGAAAAATGTTTGTAAGTTGCTTAATACTCGAGAAAGAGAAACACAGAAAGATGCTAGAGAGAGTATAGACAGAGAGACAGAGAAACTCGGTTTGAGGCCATACACAGAGATTGTGAGATTGAGAGTGAAACTTGTATTCCATATTTGAGAATAGTGGATTCTTTCTTTTCCTGTAGAAATAGGCAGTCAGCCGAGCCACGTAAATTTTCGTGTTCTTGTTCTTTACTTGCTTTGTGTGGATTGAAATCATGATTTTTTTTCCGCTGCGTTAGGAGATTTGTGCCTGAAATCCCAACAAGTGTATCTTCAAGTAAAAGAGAGATTGAGGAAGTAGGTGGTAGGATTCAAAGTAGGAGTGTGCGCAGGTCGAATTGGGACGAGTTGAGCAAATATTTTCAATCAATTTACCTTTGGTGGGTGATTAATTTTTTAATTCACTGTCAATCCACTGATCATTAAAATCAGTAGATTGAGCGATGTTTTTTGATAGTTTTAACAAGCAGTTTTGTAGGTTGAAAATTGTAAAGTTTTAATAGTATTTTTCTAAAATTTGTTTCTAAAAAATAAAAACCTATTGCAATGTTTTTGTAAAAAAATAAATAAATTTGACACATCAAGTAAAAGACTAACTAAAAATAACAGTTATAATTTAATAATAATAATAATATAATCAAATATCTATAACAATAATATTTACATTATATACTTGTTAAAAAACATACTACATATAATTAAAGTAGTAATTAAAATTATAAATATTATATTTTATTTCTTATGAATTATAAAAAATTTATATAAATATAAATATATATATATGAGATTGAGATTCGTTGTATGTAGGAACACGATAACTAATATAAACTTTAGACCGGTTAAATTGGATTGATAGTGCGTTAAAAAAATATAATCTGGTACTAACTCAATTTTTTTATTTTTATTACCCAACCCATCTAATTCAACCCGTTTACTCATATAATCCACATGGGTTAGGTTAGCGAGTTGAAGCGAGTTGACGACCTATTTGCACATCCCTAACTTAAAAGGAGAGAGAGAAGAGATGACAAAAAACATAGTAGTGATGTTTGAAGGGAGAAGTAAGAGAGGTGAAAGGATAAATTTGTAAACAATGGTGGTAAAATAGGAAATAAATATTAAATAATAGTTGACATCAGTAAATTTTGTTACCCATATTAACAGTTAACTAACAAAAGAAAGAATCTGTAAGTAAAAATTGAAGTAGAAAGAATGTCAATGTCATTTTAAAAATTTCAAGAAAGATTTTTATAATTTTTATAAATATTAGGCGAGGTAGATGTAATTTAATTTTTTTCTTTTTATTGACTTGTAATAATTCACTAGTATATCATTAATTACTTCATAATCCCACCTATGTGGCGAAACATATTCTCCGCCAAATAATATTAGCTATTTTTATTAATAAGTAGGTAAAAGCAAAAATGACTTCTTGTGGGTTACATACTTTTATTTGTTAAAAATATAATATAAACAATACCATATAATACTCTACTTAATAATTTTTTCTTATTAAAAACCCTAAAATTGTCATGAGCATATTTCTACATAAAATTTATTAAGCTAACAAATATAAAACGCAATTTTTGGTGGCATCGATATTAACTGATATGTTTGACTATTTAATTTGGTTAGACAATAATGACCAACAATGGTAAAGTTAGCGCAGTTAAAAGTAAAAAAATTAATAAAAAAAAAGTTGTCACTAAAATAAAGTAGGCAAAAAAAAAAAAAAAACCTTAGAATATAAGCTCAATCTCTAATTCTAGCTAGTTCATTTGTGCTACACTGCTACTCAATAGCTTAGACAGAATTGAGTTTAAACATATTTATTTTAAACAATGCAAGCCCAAATAATAGTATTCACCTTTAACCAAATTCAATCATAGTAATAAAAGAAATTAATAGCACTGCATGGGCAAATATTACTTATTAGTTTATTGGTTTATTTAATTTTGTAAATTTTTTATTTTTAATAATTTTTTTTATCATTTAATTAAATTATATTTTTTAAACTCCTCGCATTTAGATGAATTGAAAAAAAAATTATTTAATTAAAATATTACAAAAATTTTAAAAAGATAAAAATAAACCAATAAGTCAAATTTTATATTGTTTATTTTTTTCTTTAGTGAATTTTTTTAATTTTTTAATTAAATTTTTTTACTTTTTTAGTTTATCTTGTCGAGACGATTTGAAAAAATAAAAAATAAAAAAAAAATTTTAAAATAAAAAAATAAAAAAAAAACAAAATAAGTAAAATAGGCACAATTTGACCGCGAGGGCCATTTTTATCGCAAAGATTAGACTCGATTCGACTGATTTGTACGTTGGATTCGTTTGTATCCTTAATTATAGCCACGAGATGACTCCATGGCCCCATAACCAGAGTGACTTGCGCCGCTGATTGTTTTAAGGGAGATTTTGATAAAAGTTTTTATATTTATTTAAAAATTAGCTCTATTAAAAAATTAATAGGATAAGTCTTATTAATTTCATAATGCCAACTTTATCTTTAATGACAACTACATGGTCAATTGTTTCTCTCATAATTAATTTCATTATCTTTTTTATTTTCTCCCTCCTTTAGCTCTAATTTTATCTCTAACAAAGAATAATTTACTGTTGTGCTTATAAAATCAGTATAAAAAGGAAAGATTAATTAAATACAAATTTATGTATGCATGTATATTATGAAACAAATATTTTTATAACTTATTTATCGAGATTATCAAATAAAATTTATATTAAATTTAAAATTTTTTAAAAAAGAGAAATTTATCAATTTTTAAGTTAATAAATTTCTCAATTTTTAAATTTAATAAATAGAGAAATTTATCAGTTTCAAAATAGATAAATTTCTTGATTTTGAAATCTCAACTTTGAAATTTACAAAACAAAGAAATTTATCAATTTCAAAATTGAGAAATTTCTCCATTTTTAAATTTAACAAATAGAAAAATTTATCATTTCTAAAATAGGGAAATTTCTCAATTTTAAAGTTTAGCAAACAGAAAAATTTATGGGTTCTAAAATCGATAAAGTTCAAAATTTATAAATTTATAAATTTTAAAAATTTAACAAAATTTCTACGATGGGGAAGAGATTTTTATCTTCTTATACACAAAAAATGTTCTTGAAAGTAGATTTTCTATTTCATTCAAGAATAGATTTTCTATTTTATTCAAGAATTAATTTTTCAAAATTTTACAAACAGAGAAATTTCTCAATTTTGAAAATTCAAAAATTTCTCAATTTCGAAATTGATAACTTTTAGAAACTGATAATTTTTTTTGTTTGCCAAATTTTGATATAGAAATTTTAAAAATCAAGAAATATCTCTGTTTTGGAACTGATAAATTTATATGTTTATTAATTTTTAAAACTAATAAATTTCTCTATTTCTCTTCTTTACAAAAGTTTATTTTTAATATGAATTTTATTTGAGAGATCATGACAAATAAGTTATGTAAATATTAATTTTACAAAAAAAGGATATATATTTTAAAATTTATAAAATTCTAAATTTTTTTAAAACTCAAATAGTAAAAATAAAGACATATATTTATATATAATTGATTTATCATTTATATATTCTTTTAAAAGTAACAACATTCTTTGTGGAGATAAAATTAAAATTAAAGGAGCGAAAAACCGAAGGTGAATTTGTGGTTAAGTATAAATTTGAAATGAAGTAGATTTTACAATGGCAACAGATTCCATGTACATTAAGTAGGGAGGGCAAGGGCAAATCATTCTCTCTTATTATAATTTTATCCGCAATTGTTTATTAATTTTATTCTTAATTATTTCCTTCTTTTTCAAGATGCAGCAGCTAGGAAGAAAAGGGCAACTTTCATTGGATGAAATTAATCTACTTTCAAAGTGAGGTTAAGACTATCTAAACTGTGTCTTGAGCATAAGAAAATATTTTATTGGTTCTTATCATTTCCTTCATTATGCCATGTTTTTATGTATCGATGCAAAGCCAAATAACCTTTTTCTTTTAAGATCTTTAGTGTAATATCTATAATTAATATTTTATACAATATTAAATTTAACAAAAATAACTTTAATTCTTAGAGTCCATTGAGTCACATTGAACCAGAATACCCATACTACTCTAAATACTCATCCCTCCACCTTAATACATTATCTTTTCATATCAACACCCTCATCCATCCACCTCTAGCGATCATCGGTTATCATCTCTGGCACCGGTAGTGAGCTTCGGTGACCAGCCCTGGCAAGCTTTGGTGTCGATTCCAATCATTAACACCGACATTGATTTTTGACGATCAACTCATGCGACTTCTGATCATCAATTCTGGTGATTTTTCAGCGATCAATTTCGGTAATTTTTTATGACCATTTCAAATGACCTCCAACAACCTACTCCGGCAATTTTCGGTGATCAACTCCGACGACTATTAAATTAACAATACTTTTATCTATTCACATATGTAAAAAGTAGTAAGCATTTACCATTTTGTATTGTCTTGGTAGCTAATTGAGTGATGCCAGTAACCATAATATGTTTTTATGAATATAGATAAATTTTATTATTCGAATACAAAAATAGTAAACATATATTATTTTTAGTATAGCTAGTGTTAGAGTGAATATATATAAATTTTACCATTCGAATATAGCGAACAATAAAATTTATCTTTAGTATGGATAGTATTGGAGCAAATAGCGACAAATTTCACTGTTCGAATACGGCAAATAGTGAAATTTATCTATTTTATAGATTGTCATAGAAGTTACAAGAAAAGCTATAACATAATTATCGGAGGTCGCTGAAAACCATTACCGGAGAGTCGCTGAAAAATAGTTGTAGGGAAGTGTCGGTGAAAAACCAAAAACAACTCCTTTTTGGATTGATTTGCTTTTAGGTTATACTCAAGTAAATAAAAAAAAAGGCAAAGACACAATCACAAGGAACACAAGCAATTATTAACGTGAAAAAATCCTAATAGGGTAAAAAATCACGAGATCTCATCTATAAAGTCAAGCCTATAGACAAATGATGATTACAAAAAGTTCTTGCAACCCAACCGTGATTCCACAGTCATGGATATATAGAAATCTAGTCGAATCAACATTCACATCTCTTAAAGATTGATTATTAAATGATTCAAATCCAAGGACCTTTGATCGCTTTTGGAATCTATCAAAAATGCTTCTATAATTCAGAAATCTATAGCAGTAAAAGACAGCTCGATACTGCTCGAAAGACCGCTCGAGCAGTCTGTGTGAGCAACGCGATGTTATAAGAGCCTAGGGTTTGCAGCCATCATATGTAATATTAATTTTATTGCTTTTCTCTATACTCCTTTCCCCAAAAAATTATTCTCTTATACTTTTCCAATCAAATATAATAAAAGTGTGATCCCGTAGATATAGACACACATTGCCTAACCACGTAAATTTTGTATGTGATCATCGCAAACATTTGCAACGGTTACTTGTCATCGCAAAAACCTTTTGCGACCCAAACAATTGCTATTCCACTTTTGCCGTCACAATGCCGACGTAGATAGTATTTGTAACGGCAAATACATATTAGCAACGGCAAATGACCGACTTGAAAGGTCTTTTTTTAGTAGTTGAATATAGTTTTTGTGTAGTCTTCTCTCAATTGGCGGCTATTTATAATCATAAAAAAAGAAACAAAAAACAAAACAAAACAAACTTAAGTAAGAGTGGAATTTAAGCTTAAAGATAAGTCTAAGAATATACAAAATAAAGACCAAATAAAATTAATATGATTTTGTATACAGAAAATAAGCCTAATGAATATATACACAATAAATATAAAATTAAAATAGTTTAACAAATTGTCCGTCATTTATGTGAAAATGGGAATGGAGAATTTTGAATGGCACCTCTAAATTTGCCCAATTTTATGCCATATTTTCATGTATCGATGCAAAGCCAAATAGCATTTTTATTTACTTATTGAGAAACGGTTGGACAGATGCATAAAATGCTTTGCATATGTCATTTAACCATCATCTTATTCCCTACAATTAACAATAATATATATACGTGCAGTAGTTCTTCTATCTAAAAATAGAATCGGTTAGCCCAAGAATTTTTTATATTAATTTTGATAATTTTGATAATTTATTTTTAAGAATAAATAAATTTAAAAAGATAATATTTATATCATTCAAAAAAAAGTGTTGACACAAATTGAACAAACGAGTTGACACTTTTAGTTTAAAAAAATAACTTATCTCTCAAAAAAATTAAAACACCAAAGTATTCTTGATTATGAAAATATTTTGTATTGAACCCAATTAATAATTGAGTCAAAATTTTAAGGTAAAGTATATTTGAAGATATCAAGTGCGTCAATACATTTGAACAAATTATTTGACACCCTAAATGTTTGTTAAGGATATTTCTCAAGTCTTAAGTATTTGAGTCGATACAAATAGATTTTGAGTTGACACAAAAGTGGTTACTCGTTTTTGTTGTTTGGAATTTTGAGTCGACACAAAAGTATCGAGACCACCTGCAAAATTTGGTGTGTTGACACAAAGTGAAGTTCGAGTCGACACAAATATCCCAAGCCCGCTTGATGAAATTTGGTGTCGACACCAAAGTCCAAATGAGCCGACACAAATCTTTTGAGAGTTATTGTAGAATTTTAGTATCGACACCAAGAAGATTTGAATCGACACGAATTGCCCTCTCCAAGAAATTGAAGAACTATTGAGTCGACATAATATCCAAATATGTCGACACCGTTGTATTGGTGAGAAAGATTATAAAAATTGCGTCGACCCCTCCGAAAATCAGAGTCGATCGAACCACTTGAAGAACCATACCCTAGACATTTTTTGTCAACCAAAAAGCTTTTGTGTCGACACTTGCGATGAAAATTCAAATTCGCAGTAGAGTTCAATGGTTGGATTTTTGACATTTAATACCCTTACCTACCTTCAACGGTTATGAATACTCAAGAGCTTATATAAGGAGTTTTTCCTCAGCATTTAAACTCTTCGGAGACTTACAATCACTGTTCAATTGCTTGATTCAATCTCAATATCTTTAAGCTTTCATTTATTGTTATAACTCCATCTTTTGTACCTCATCTTTCTTTACCTCTTCATTTCTTGCTAATTAATTTCTGTAAAGAGAGTGGATGATACTTATTGATACACTTCATTTATTGTATCCAATGGTGAATTATCATTTGTTCTTTAAGTAAGGGAATAAATCTCATCAAAAAAAAAATTCAAGAGTGATTAGAAGAAAATAAAAAATTATTTTCATAGAATCATCTTGAAACTGTTATAAGACTTTTCAATATGCTCGTAAATATTCGTATCCTTGTGGATATTCTCAAGAGAAGTTTTGAGGTTGTAAGACTTGGACTGCGCCCGTGAAGACAAAAAATAACTTAGGTGAGTCGTCGTGTTCATACCGTAAAATTTATTGTTATGATATAGGATGAGAGCACCACGTAGAATTGTCACATGGTACTACAAGAGCACCGAATAATTACTCATGCATGTGATGTTGGTGAAAATGAACAGAAAACAATATGTTTTTTAATAAAAATAAACCATGGCTTAAAATAGAAACCAAAAAATAAAGTAGAGCTAGGAAAAGAACGTACTGCAGAAATAAAACGAGGAACAGAAGTGCAGAAACTAAAGAACCTATTGTAGACAGGAATGTAGGTCGAGGCTCAAGTTTGACACGATTTTCTTAAGACGAAACTGCCCTCGTTAATGTGCTTCGAGTTTAGAATAAACGTCTCCCATGATACAACGATCAGTAAGAATCAAAAGCAGCACAACAATCTGATTCTTCGACGAACTGAAACTGTGTTTAAAACTCTCTCCTTATGAATAACGAAAATGAAGATTTAATGCAGAAACAAAAGCACTAAAGGAGGAAAATAATTCGAGAATCGAATGAATTAAAACTGGCAACCAATAGCCTTTAAAAAGACTACCCAGGTGACCATTCGAATTGACCGAACAGACATGAAATTGGTTTGGCCTGCCAGTTGGACCGCTCAATAGGCATGAACTCGTTTCGAACTCCAAGGTCACAAACGATAACGAAAACAGTAACTTAATTCGGATTTTGAATAATTAAAGTTTTTTTGAATTCAAAATTTTAAATAAATAAACTTTTCGTAAAAAGATAAGGGTTAATCCGACTCGACCTATAACCCATGACCGAAGGATCCCGGCCCAAGCCTGGCCCAGCTTGGCTAGTCGGTTGATCGAACAAGGAGGGGGGGGGAAGGGG
>JAOTRH010139889.1:2045-13842 GCA_034768845.1 Heliamphora exappendiculata | reverse complement strand
TATATATATATTACTTTTTTGATGTTTTAATTAAAATGTTATTCGAATTGAAAGTAGATCGTTTGGTAGTTTAACTTTTAAGTTACTTTTTTAACTTGTTTATTTGGTTGGGAAGTTAGGTTTTTTTTTTTGAGTTTTTTGTTTAAATTTGTCAATGTTGTCCTTTTATATAATTAGTTATAACGATTATTTATACTTGAGATTTACAGTAAATAAGTTATTAAGTAAGAGTGCTATTATTTTTTTAGAATGAGATGTAAGTTTGAATAGAATTTCATAAGAATTTGTAATTTAATTTAATTTTTAATTTTTTTTTGTTTTTTGTTTTGTTTATGTACCAAACATACTATGTTTGCTTTTTAACTTTTTACGGGGTGTTTGGCTGAAGGCTTGAAAGCGAATTATTTATTTATTTTTTATCTTTACTAGTTAAAAAGAAAAAAGTTTGTCTATTGCGTGTGCCTGCAGGTTAAGCATTTTATATATTTTAAATTTGCTCTTAGCTTTTATTGTTTGGCAATAATGGATCCTTCCGAATTTTGTCCGGCTTATATTTTGGACTTAAAAAATATCAATAAACCTAAAAAAGAATCCCTTATCCAAACAAGCCTTATAATAAAGACATTCCAACCCTAAATATAGGCAGGAAAAATCTGAACTCCAGATTAACTAAACATTTGGGATCCATAAAGGCCTTTCAAAAGGATATATTATTACCTAAAATTAGGCTAAAGATTTTGTGGTGTTAACTTCTGTTAATCACTTTATAAATGAACCTCATTGCTCAACAATTTCAAAACCATTTGTACAAAATTCAAGTTTTAGAAAAAGCAAGAAAAAAAACTTTGACAAATTTTATTTTATTTTTTAAAAAAGAAGAAGAAGAAGAAGAAGAAGGAGAAGAAGAAAAGCCCAGATGGATTCCAAGTTAATTAATGTAGCCATATGGTGGTTTTTCTGCATGGGAATGATCATCAGACAATCCAATGGTGCTGAATTTGATGTGAAAAACTATGGCGCCAAGGCTGATGGAAAGTCGGATGATAGCCAGGTGACAGACTTTATCATCAATTTTTCAGATGAATTTCATGAATTAATACATAATTTTAGGGTTTTTTTTTGTTTTGTTTTGTTTATGTTTGTTGTGACTTTTTAATCATAATTTGTAATTTTTTTGTGCATGGAATGTTATGTTGGAATATTAAAAAAAACCCAAAAAGTGTAATATAATGTACTTATAAATTTATTCAAAATTTTGCACACAGTTCAAAATAACTGATTCATATTTAATTAGAGTGTAACCCAGACTACACAATTAAAACTGGGCCAATCATTTTGAATTGTGGATAAAAAATGTGTTTAGTTTATGGTACTTAATATTTCTCAAAAACTAACAAAAATGTTGACTGAATCCCAAATAGTTAAAAATTATATAAGCTCTCTCTCCCAAGTTTTTTTAAGCATTTAGTATCTTCCTCTAAAAATTTTTAAAAATTACTCATCTTTTTAAATTAAAATCCTGCGTCTATTCTTGCCAAATTTACCTCTCAATTACCTAAGACAAAAAAATTAAACATAGCTTAAAAGTTTAAATTCCCAAACAATCTAATATTTTTTTAATTAAAAAAAACTTAAAAATTCAAAATAATAATAATAATAATAATAATAAAAAGCATGTTTGTTAGCAAATTATGAGTGAATGTACACATAGTTGTGTATGTGCATTAGGCAATGGTGAGTGCTTGGAAAGAGGCATGCGCATCAGCAGAGCCAAGCAGGGTTGTGATTCCAAAGGGAAACTATATGGTTGGTCCAGTGAGTTTTCAAGGCCCCTGCAAGGCTCCCATTACCATTCTAGCTCAGGGAGACTGGAAAGCTCCTACCGACGTCCGACAATTCAAGTCGCAGGACGGTTGGATCGTCGTCCAGAACATTGACGGCTTGACGCTCTGCGGCGACGGGTCATTCGACGGCCAAGGAGCCATTGCTTGGCAGCAAAATGACTGCGCCAAAACCGGAACATGCAATTCGCTACCCATTGTAAGTTCTCATTGTTTCAAATATTACTATAAGAGTTTTAAATATCGGTCGTAACAAAATTACGAACTCTAATAATGATATTTACAAATATATTAGCCGATACTGTCAGATATCGGTCGATGTATGACCGTATCACTGATGCTAAAATATATTCTAATACTGTGATTTAGAACCCTCAATTACTGCTCAAAGCCATTTATGTAGTAATGACACTTTATTTTCCCTGACTTTTTTTTTGTATTTGTTCCTACCTGCAAAAAAACAGAACATAAGATTCACTTCGGTCTCGAATTCGATGATTCGGGACATAACTTCCCTGAACAGCAAGTTGTTCCACATGAACTTTTTGAGCTGCAAGAACATCACTCTTCAAGACATCACCATCAACGCGCCACCAACAAGCATCAACACCGATGGAATCCACATCGGCCGTTCTACCGGGATCACTATCACCGGAGCCGACATAAAAACCGGGGACGACTGTGTGTCCCTCGGGGATGGCAGCCAACAAATAAACATCGAGAAGGTGAACTGTGGGCCCCCTGGCCACGGCATCAGCGTAGGAAGCCTCGGCAGGTACCACAATGAGCTGCCTGTTATTGGGGTGACTGTGACCAACTGCACCCTCACAAACACAATGAATGGCATTAGGGTCAAGACATGGCCAGCTTCCCCCAGTGGGATTGCCTCAGACTTGCACTTTCAGAACCTTGTCATGAACAATGTCAGCACACCAATTCTCATAGATCAACAATACTGCCCATACGGCCAATGCAAAGCCGAGGTATATAATTACTCCAAATTACAAGCTAGTCACATCGAATCTTATTTCGACATAGTTTCAGAAAAAAAGTTCATATATTTCATCCATCAATTCCTTGTTGTTAATTTGTTCAGCTGCCTTCGCGAGTGAAGATCACCAATGTTAGCTTTAAAGACATTCGGGGCACGTCCGCAACCAAACTTGCCGTCAAACTTGTTTGTAGCAGGGGAGTACCGTGCCGAAATGTTGAGCTGAGTGGCATTAATTTGGTATACACTGGAAACAATGGATCTGCTATCTCTCAATGTGCTAATGTTGAGCCCTCCTTGACCGGCCAAGTATTTCCCCCAGCCTGTGCAGCACAAGCTCCTCAATCTTCATCCTCCTTTCTTTAGATGCCCAATCATCATATTCTCAAGATTGTAGACCTATCTATCATTATAGCTATGTATTCATCTCTATGCACCCCTTCATGCTCACATCATGATGAGTAGGTGAACGATACTTTTTATTTTTTCCCCTTTATCTTATTTATACTATTGTAAACAGTAATATTCAATAAAGATGTACTTAAATTGATATACTCGATTAGTTGATGGTCAATAATATTTGAGCTTTTTAGAGGGCTAGAAAAGTGGCACAAATGTAAGCTAGAAATCATCTTCCTCTAAAATGTTGGGAGGATTGATGCCAGAATAAATAAGAGCACATATAGAGAAGATGCTAATATATCCATATTTGGATTTGAACTCTATTTTATTTATTTTATCATTATGTAATTGTTTCATTTGTTGCTACTGTGATTTGCCATCAAACCAACAAATAAAATGAAATAAAGAATGAAAGAAGAAGTGAAAAAGAATAAGGGAAGATTTCTCCTTTGCCAACTATTCAAACGAAAAAAAAAAAAAAAAAGAACTTTCTCCATTGGCAACATCTTGAAGGAAAACCAAGCTTAGAACATGAGCAATCTCATATAATTCTCATTTGATCCCATAATTTTTAGACTCTTAAATTAAACTACCTAACTTTGGATCATAATGCACATGAGCATCCTAGCTAATAGCATCAAATTTTTTCCACTCTTTAGATTCATCATTGGTTATACAATAGTTCAAATGCAATTTTTTGACAACTACATTCTTAATCATACACTCTTTTGCTCTAAGACCCCTTAATATCATTATCTTTTATTATCAATATATTAATATGAAGACAGCTAGAAAAATGTTAGAACTATCTCTTGTTTATACATTTGCAATAGCTTCCCATTTTTTCTTTCCACATATGGGTGATGACCAAATTACAAAGATATTGGGTCGTCGACATTAGAAAAGGTCATTGAACGACCATTTCCTCATGGGGTGGGAGGACCAATCAAACCAATAAAACTTTGAAAAATGGAATCATATTTTTAATTTTAGAAGAGAAATGTTGAGTAGAATAATGTTGCAGATAAATTCACAAAATATACAATATTTATATTAATCAACTAATCAAACAAGACACTTACTTTACTTGCTCACATTTGGTGGTACTCATCACTTGGAATTCTCTCTTACCACCCTTAGTAGGTGGTCCTCGTATCACCCCTTGAACGCCTTTCATCATCTTTTAAGATTATTTCATCATCTTTTAAGATTATTTTCAAGGGTTATTATCAAGCTTTTAGAATATTCTTACAAAATATTAAAAATTCTTTTCTCATATATTTTATAATTTTCTACCATACTTTACAATACTCTGAAACATTTCAGATATCTCAAAATTTCTCTAGACTGTTCAAGATTCTTCAATAATGTAAAATATTTTAGAGGGTTCTACGATGCTCTAGTACACTTTGGCCATTACATACTAAGCAAATGAAGGGATCCATTCACAAAAGAATTCAATTTGTCAAATGGTAAAGAAAAAAGCTTCTTATACCTCTCTCAACCCTTCAATTTACCGCGACTACATATTTATACATAAACAAGTTGGTCATCTAGATCTCGCTCTAACATAAATTCTACGTCATCTAGATTTCTCAAATATATATGTTTTTAGAATTGAGTCCACGAGAATTTGTAAGACGAATACCATATTAGTGTGGGCTTTGTGATTAAATGATTGGTTATTCATATTTCTAACCCTGCCAAGGTGTTTGTTGAAGGCATATCTATCTACCAAGGTCTCAACCATCTCCTCGCATTCCATGGTTTATTATATATGCTTTCAGGCTTCGCTAAGAATCAAACCCTATTTACAGTATCTCAGAGGGAACTAAATTATTTTGTCTAGCAATCCATTAAAACATTTGCTATATATATACACGCACATACATTTCTATAATTAAAGATATACTATACATTGTTTGTTTGTTAAAAAAAAAAAAAGAAAATAGAGTAGAGACTTGAGATTCTTTCTAATTTTGTTACCAAATTTTATAGATTTGTAAGCACCATTTATGGTTAAACTTACCATAGATTAGTAAGTTTCTAATGTTGTCATGATTAAAGTCAGATTAGGTAGAATAACATATAAAAGGATTGAAATTTGAAAAAAAAAGAAGCTATGTCACTAACTTTTGAAAAGACCCTTGTATATGGGACTCCCCCCAAGAAAAATCTATTTTAAATTCAACATTAATCTATTTTAAATTCAACATTTTTTTCTCTCTTACAATAAAAATAGGAAGAGTCAAATCTATTCTTACAATAAAAATAGGAAGAGTCAAATCTATTTTAAATTCAACATTTTTTTCTCTTACAATAAAAATAGGAAGAGTCAAAGTATAAAAAAACATGTTTAAAATATATATACATATATACACAACCAAAAAACATATAGTTGGTTTTATACATTCATTTTAATTTTGGTTTACATAGTTGCTCAAATTTTTTTAATTTACATATATTTTTGTTTTTGTTTATAATTGAAATTAAAAGTGATATTAACGAAGTTATTTTTTAATTCATTGTTGCTCAAAATAAGTAAGAAGATTATTTACTTTTTAAAATTAATTTTCTAATAAAATTATGTTTAAAGTGTTTTTAAACACGAATAATTAGTAGTAAGAATACAATAGTCTAAGGCTGAAGTCTAAAAGCCAAGTATTTTAAAATGTTTAGTTTTTTTTTAAATAAAAAATAAAAAATAAATAAATTATTTGAGATAATTTTTTATGGTGATTTCTTGCTCTTTTGCTTCTTATTAAAGTATTTTATATGCACTAGTTTTTTTGCTTCTAAGTTATAATTTTTGGGATGTTAATACTATTTTTTTTTATAACGAGAGTTAACATTTTTAATTGAGAGTATTATAATTATTTTATTCTAAAAAAATTAAAAGTTTTTGAGATATGTATAGGCCTATTTTTTTAGAAAAAATAAAAAATAAAAAATTTAAACTAAAAATAAACATTTTTATTTTCGATGTTATTTTTCATGTTTTGATAAATTTTTAACTCACATTTTTGTTCCACTTGACCAGAGAAAGTTAAAAAATATAAAAATTTAACAAAATAATAAAAATCACTAAAAATAAAGAGAAACAAAACAAAATAAATTATACACAATTATCTTAAGCCAAGCTTAATCTTATAGTCTAAAAAGCTTGAATATTTAGAACCATAGTATTAATAAAAAAGAAAAAAAAGGTGAAATTATTTGTGATATATTGTTTAGCATATTATTTTCTTTTTTATTAAAATATTTAATATGCTTTTATTTTTTATTTTTAGCCTTTTAAACTATAATGTTTGGGCTAACAACTTTCTTTTTATGACTAGAGTTTATCTTTTAATAAAAAGTATTTGTAGTTATTTTATCAAAAAATATTACTTCATTTATAATATGTATAATTTTTTACTTAAAAAATAAAATAAAAAAATAGTGCAAATATTTTAAAATACCAAATAATATAATTTAAAAGTTAATGTCTTTAATTAATTAAAAAACTATTCTTTAAAGAACAATATTGCTAATTTACTAAATGATATGATGTAATCACATGCATTAATACAAAAATTTTTATATAAATTTCATTTGAATTTAATAATTTAATAATAACATAATATATTAATCAAATAAAATAATTTAATCATCTTACCTTTTTTAGCGTATAAATAGCCCCAAAATCCAAGCGATGCAACCCTTGCTTGCTTGAGAGCTAGGCTTCAACGCTTCTTCTGCTTCTGTGTGCCGCGGCGCTGAACCCGACCTCAACATCGAGATCTCGTCATTCTTCTCTTCCAATCAGTCACCGCTCTTTTTCTCTTTGTCTCCTCTGTCATCTCCCTCGATTTTCTTCGCCACTCCTCCAGATTTTCCGGTGTTTTCTTCGCCGGTTCTCGCTCCGCCGCTACTCTCCTCAAATCTCTCTTGCCGCGCCGCTAGGTACCACCGAAAATCCCTTCGTTCTCTGTTTTGCTTTTAATTTTATGCATATGTTTTTTTTTGGTTTATTGGTGATGTTTGGCAAAGTACTCCTACTCATTTTTTATTTTTTTTTTTATTAATTTTAATTATAAATTATAATATTTTTTAAATAATTATAATTTTATTATAAATTATAATTATTTTTTTATATTTTAATTATAAAATATAATTTTTATCAATCACTCACCATTTCTATTACAACTTATAATTTATAATTTAATTTATTACTTTCAGACTATTCTATAATTGTTTCGTTAAAATTATATTTTTGGGATTTGTGGTTAAATTTTATTTTCAAATTTCTGAAAATCTGGCTTGAAATAAATCAATTCGATTACGCACAGTGCAGGTTGGGATGTGTAAAAAAGTTTGAGCTTTAAAAAATTTAATTTTTTTATAATAAGAAAAGAGTTAAGAATTTAGAATAATTTTGGTAAGGTAGCTTTTTTGTTTTTTTTTGTTAAAATATTTTTTAATTTTAAATTATAATGTTTAAAATATTTATATTTTTTTATTATTATTGAGAGTAGAATGAATGGTGGTGTTATAGTGTTTTTATTAAAACAATAAGTTTGTTTGGAATGTGTATAAAAATTTTATTTGAAAAAAATAAAAAAAATATATAGTGTTTTTTTAGATAAACCAAACAGGGCTCAAAAGTGTGGTACGAAGGCCATGCACTATTAGGCAATTAATTGATAATTAGTTTAAAAGTTTTGTTTTTTTTATTTTTTTGGTTGTGCATTTTTAGCTCGAAAGTTAAATTAATTTTCAACTAGACTTAAATTGATTTTTAAGGTAAATTTTTTAAATTTGTTGATTGCGAAAAACTTAGTATTTTTTTTTATGTTCAAATTATATAATATTGTGTTTTTATATAGCTTATTATGGCGATTTTATATAATTAGCATTATTAATAAAAAATTAGCAAATATGATTATTATTAATTTTTAAAATTAAGTGAGATTTTAAATAAAATATTTTAAAAATTAATTGAAGCTCGCCAAAATTTCACCTGTGCCATCCCCAAAATTTGAATAAAAAACTTGTTATATTGATATATGACTTCCTAGCAGTGACTCATGTAAAGCATGTAAAGCATGAGATTTATAAAATAAAATGAAAAAAATAAAAGAATATTAACAAAAAAGAGCGCAATAAAATTTTAAAATATTTTATTAAAAAAAATAAAATGTGTCACACATAGGATGATGATTTGTCCTGCCCTAACCCGCTCTGGTTTTAACCGCGTCAATTAATAAGTTGAGTGACAACATAATTTGTTTCTCACGTTCTAATTTATCTGACCGGTCTTCTATTATACCAAGTAAATTCTTTTTTATTTAAATACAAATATATAAAGTTTATTTTTTTTTAATATCATAAGATTAGAAGCCTGCCTGGAATCTGTGAAAACCTTGGTTTTTTTAAAGGTTTTGCCAGAAAAGGAGGAGAAAAAAAAAAGTAAGATTGTTTGAAATGCTCAAAAAACTTAACCTTTTATGTTGTAAGAATTTTTTTTGCTTTTTTATTTTTTGTTCACTTCATTTTAGAGTTAAAATTTACTCTAACCAATTCTCTAAAACTTTCTCTATTTTAGATATGGCAATTTGAATCTTCATATTTAATGTCAAAAATTTTTAGAGAATGATTTTCTAAATAAAAAGAATGATCATTTTATTCATTAAATGAGTAAAATTTATAATTTTTATATTTGCTTTTTATAAATTTTGCACTATCGAAAAGATATTCACAATACCTTTAAAAAGAGTCTTCTGTTGAATTTATTTTAATAAAATTTTAAAAAATAATAATTTGTGTATTGGAGGGAAAGTGAAAACAATTTAAATTTTAAAGAGAAATAAATGAAGTTGAGAAAAATAGAAATAAAAATAAAAATAGAATAATGTGTGGTTGGTGTTAGCATGAATAGTATACTTTTTTATAATTACTTTTTAAATAAAGAAAATATTATTTTGTTCCTCTTAAATAGATAATTGGGTTGAAGATGCTCTAAGAGCGACATCAACTTATTCTCTAAAACCATATTTTCGAGCAAAAACTCACCTCAACTCATTATCTAAATTTTTCTTTGTTTTAGAGAATGGTGATTTTGTTCTCTATATTTAGAGAAAGAAAAAAGTTATAGAGAACGGTCTCCATTTTATTATTTTCTTTTTGAATTTCAATTTACCCTAGTGAGTTTTTGGTTTTAAATTTAAATACCAATCACATCACTTATACCTTTTATTGTATTTTAATAAAATATATATAATTTTTATTATATTCAATTAATAATTGTTAGATTAGTATAGTTAGAAAGATATCAACAATACCTTTAAAATGAGACTAGTATTAAATATATATATATATATATATAAACTTAAAATATTTTTTATTTATATATTTATTTGAAATTGTTGAACGCCAAAATTCTATCTGCACAACATCTAGAAAAGAACAAAGGATTTCAATATAATTATGCATGCCCTATTTACAGTACCTAAACCTCATAGTGGACATTGATTTATAATAAAAATTGATAAGGAAAATAGTTGTAGGGGAATAGTGGAAGTTTATTTTGGAGGGAATCTTTTAGAGATAAAAATAAATTTGTATGATTGGAGTATGGATGAATAGTAACATTCTTTAAATTCATTTTTTTATTAAAAAAATATTTTTTGGATTCTCAAAAATAAAGATTCGGGCCGGAGATGCTCTAAGTTAAAAAAATGGCTTTTTAGAATGCCTAAACATGAAATAAAACACAAAAATATAGAACTTATCTCACATTTTTCATCTCTTGAAGTATCACCATCTATCAATCATGGTCACTTAAATTAAATTTCATATAATATCTCATTCTCATTTACAAGGTATGCAAATTATTCTTTTTATAATCTCTTCCTACTGTATTTTTAATTTTGTTTTCCTATCCCTACCCTGAATCTTTATTTATTTTTTTTCTATTGCTACCCCGATACGGGAATGGGATGTGATAATACAAACCCTAGAAAGATTCAAATAATTCAAAGCCATGATGAATTGGGAGAGTAGAGAGGAGAGGAGAGTGGGATAATTGGGGATTTTAAAATTTTAGCTTTTGAGAGAAATTTTAAATTATTATTTTAAGAAATTAAATATTTATTTGAATCATTTTTTTCGTCTTTCTAATGGCAGGGCCTTCATTTAAAAAAAAATTTAAAATTTTGAGAGGCAAGTTGAAATACAAAGCAGCCTATAAATGGTGGTTTCAAATCCCCACAAAAGAGGGATCCTGGGAAGAAGTTGGGTGGAGCAAAGACGGGATCAAGGGAAGAAATGGTGGAATGGGAGCCTTCCTTTCTATTGATTGCTTTGTTGTGTGCTTAAGAAGGATGGAAAAAACAATTTTGGGTATGCAAACATGGGAAAGAGAATTACTGTTGCATAGAGTTGCATAGAAGTTATGTTGCATAGAGTTGCATAGAAGTTAGGATCGATAATTTTTAGGCTTATAAGAGGATATTTAGGGTGTTTGTCAAAGTTTTCTACTACAGTTTTTAGTTTTCTGTTATTAATTTTAACTATAAGTTAAAATTTATTCTAAACACCCAAAACTTCTGTTATAAATTATAATTATTTTTTCTTCTATTTCAGTTACAGTTATAATATTTACCAAGCACTCACAACTTCTGCTACAAGTTATAATCTATAAGGTATTAGTTTCAGCTATACTAAGCACCACCATTATATTGCTGCATATATGTAGGTATAGATGTAGATATATAAACATATTTATATGTATGTAATATTACATTTTCATTCCGTTTGCACTTCCTTTTCACATTCTTTTATTTGTTTTCTTGTTTTCATGTCACCTAAATGCAAACCCAATTTTTGTTTTTGTTTTCTTGGGAGAGGGCATTGTCTAATTCCTCTTATTTTGTCTCTCATAGTCAAGAGAGAAGACAATGGGAAGGGCTATTGATCAACCACCACGAAAGAGGTGGGCAAGTCAAAACAACAGCACGGCAGCCACCATCGCCACCACTGCCATTTTAGAGCTTCCAACTCCTATCATTTGGGACATTCTTTCGAGGCTTCCTCTGAAGTCCATCTTTTGGTGCAAGATAGTTTGCAAGACTTGGTACGACCTACTCCTCGATCCCTATTTTGCCAAATTGCATCACTCAAGATCTCCCATCAGTCTCATTTCCAGGACAACCATGAGCGCACTGATTCCACCCATTTTGGCATTCTTGAACTTGATGATCTCACTCATTTATGTCATCGACGCGCCACAGTAATGTTCAGAACCAAAATTGACATCCCCGAATTCAGAACCAAAATTGACATCCCCGAAGGCTGTTTACGAATCGCAGGCTCATGCAATGGGTTACTTTGTTTAACACATTGTCGCTATTGGGATACTGTTATCATCTGTAACCCTACGCGCCACAGTAATGTTCAGAACCAAAATTGACATCCCCGAATTCAGAACCAAAATTGACATCCCTGAAGGCTGTTTACGAATCGCAGGCTCATGCAATGGGTTACTTTGTTTAACACATTGTCGCTATTGGGATACTGTTAT
>JAOTRH010139878.1:0-13842 GCA_034768845.1 Heliamphora exappendiculata | reverse complement strand
ATGATTTTGTGACAACCAATTGTTGTCACTAAAAGATAGATATTATGATTTCAAACCTCCATTTTTAATGACGATTAATGCCTATTGTGACGACATTTTATCTATTTAGTGGCCAAATAAATTGTCACAAATAACATCACTTTAGCGACAACTAACAGGTTGTCACAAATGCTACGTCCTTTAGTGACGACAGTGCAAGATGACGCTATATACATTTAGCTATGGGTCTATAATGACGACATTGTGACAAAAAAATTTTGTCACAAAAAACAATTCGTGACAAAAATGGAACATTTAGTAACAACTTGAGTTGTCACTAATGGTCGATTCTCTTGTAGTGGAATATTGTGATACCCCATTTCATATCGGTAGAAAATAGAAATTAAGTCCGATATATAATAAAACTTGTGAGTTACTACTAATAACTTGGTTTTTAGTATTTTAAACTGCACTATTAGGCTCTTTATTCAAGTTATTGGGTCAGTAATTCACTTTAATCGTTACAAATTTGACATAAGATATGAGAGAAAGAGATAAAGGCAAGCGACCGAGGCACGTGAATGAAAAATAATAATAATTTTTTAAATGATCTAAAATATGTTTGTGTAAGTTTTACTATTATTGAGTCATCTTTTGTTAAATTTTTTTATCATTAGATTAAATAGTTATTTTTTAATTTTATTTATCGAGATCAATCAGAAAAATAAAATATTTTGACCAAAAATTAAAAAATTGCAAAATTAAAAATAAACCAAAATCCCACAACTTAGCCCAAGAAGGACCAATGTTGATATACCATTTTTCATAGATGGAACCAAAGGGGTGAATGTGGGCGGCCGCCTCTCTAAAATTTTGAAAAAACTCACTATTATGGTAGTATTAATTTAAAATATTTCATGATTATATAAGTTCATGCCTTCTTAGATTTTTTTAAAAAAATTTAATATATACCATCCTAAGAACTTACAGAATAATTCGTCCCTCCAAAATTAAAATCTTGCGCCATTCCCGGCCATTTTTAAATAGGTGGGATATAAAAATAACCCACTTAACTTAGTGCCTGTTTGGGATAGGTTTTAATTTTGGCTTTTACGAAATTTAACTTTTTTTGAAAAAAAAAAAAAAAAAAAAGTAAGAGTGTTTGAAATAATTTTTTGTAGTAGCTTTTTTATTTTTTATTTTTTATTCAAATATCTAAAATGCCCTTACTTTTAGCTTTTAAGTTGTAATATTATATGTTTAGAATATTAACACGACTTTTTATTTTTATTTTTTTGAGTATGGTTGACTTTTTATGTAAGGGTATTATAATAATTTTGTTTTAAAAAAGTTAGAGTGTTTGGAATATATATTAATTTTTTTTTCTTGGATTAGGAGATAGAAAAAAAATTAGTTAGCTTTTTTCTGAAACCAAACAGTGCAGCTTAAAAGTTGATTTTTTTTTTGCAAAGAAGTCAGTTTAAAAGCTAGCCCAAATAAGTCTTTAATAAACGTTTAATATATTTTTATTTACTAAAATTATTACTATTAGAATATCTAATTATATAATAATAATAATAATAATAATAATAATAATTAGATATATATAATGTGATAGATTTGGTAGTCATAATTAACAAGCCATGTTGAGGCCTAAATATCACAAATTAGTGATGATGTGTTGAATGATTTTTGTAAATAAAAATTAGGACAATGGTTATTAGATGTAACGGGATTAATACTGGAGTCACGTGAGCTTACCTCGGGTGGTCTCGAGTTTTATAGCACTTAAAGTCTAATTTTAAGATGTAATTTTTAAAATATTTACAATTTAAAATTTTAAAAAATTATTTTTTAAAAACTATTTAGATAAATTCAAAAGAGTATACCTCTCATAATAATGTTCTTGATTTATTCATTAAAATTTTAGATTTCTTGAAGATAAGAAGTTAGCCAAAGAACAACAAAATGCAAATTAATAACGGTTTATTTTATGATATTATGTCATTCATAGAATTTTAAAATATTATATGAATGCTAATCCTACTAGATATGTCAAACTCATATTCTAAATCTTTATTCAAATTCCAAATGTCCAGTATGAGTAATTTACAAGTTTCAAAATTGTCCAATTTAATGACTAAAATATAGTAATGATCCAAAATAAAAATGTATCATCGTAAAATTTTAATAATCAAACGACAAATTAATTGTTAAAAATTACAATATAACAATAAACTATAATAATAATCCTAACCTAAAATTGAAATTATAATAGTTAAGCAACAAAATATTTTAAATTAACTATTAAAAAATACAAGATTATATATCAAACAAATAAAATTAAAATACTTTTATCTATATATTTTTATATACTATATTTATATATGGGACCCTTATTTTCAATCTTTTTTGGGAGCCTAAAACAATGGCTTCATGGCTTTAACCCCATGGCCGGCCATGAACTTATGTAATTTTTTATTTTGATATTTGGTGTGGAGTTTTTAATTTTAGAATTACATCACTTGTACTATTTAAACTGAATATGTGAAAATAAATGAAAAAGCGTACATGTTGATTCTGTATGGGTGTTCAAAATGATAATAACTAATCCTTTTTGAAGGCTTCCTTGTATGAACTGGTCCTGCAAACGAGAAAAATGGTGAGACTACTCGAAAAGAAAGCCAATCTAATACTTAAGTTATGTTTGATAAGGGGAATGAGAAGCTCTGAACACACAAAATTCTCTAAGTATTTTGATAGAATTTCTAAGATTATATTGTGTATGTACCTTAAGGAATTGAACCTCCTTTTTATGGGGGATCTAGGCAGCCTTTTAGGCAGAAAGACATCAAATTCTAACAACTCTGCTCTGATGCTTACTACCCTAAGACAGTTGAGTGTTGTCAGAGATATTGAATCACATCGACTGTCATTAATGTAGAATCGTACGGACGCATCATTACAGACACGTTATAAAAATGGTTTTTACCTCGATGACATTTTTTCCATCAATATGCTTTGTGGCTCAGCCGCTCTATCATTAATGGCATACGACTCAAATATGCTACCCTTATTAATATTCTTTAGCTCAGTCCTCCGTTTTGTCTACAATCTTAGCTGACCAACAACTCTTGTACCTTAGCTCGGTTCTTTATGGACTCTGTCGTTTTAGCCCAGTCTGTTTGAGATGGGGCTAACCCATTTGATGGCCCGACTTGTTTTGGGAGCAACCCCTTCAAAAAGATAACCAGTATTAATGAGGAGGTGTTTTGTTAAGATTAGGCTTGTATATATTTTTAACTACTAAATCCAAGGATCATAAATAATTACATCTATTTGTCTAATTATCTCATTTTTGTATTCTATTTATCTCATAATTTAAATTTTCTCTAATAAACTATTCATAAAGTCATTTAAACAATACAATTAGACGAGGACAAGTTTGATAGTGTTGGGACTTTGTGTCCTTTTAAATTTGGCAATTCCTATTTAATGAAAATTTCTTATATTGTTAGGGAATTGATATATTTTAATATTTTAATATTTTAAGTTTGAATTTTTGTAGAACTTCAAAACTTGTTTGGAGTTGGCATTTATTAGTTTTTTAAGGATAGGAGATCTTAAAATTTGTGTTTGATTGAATCTTGAAGACTAGAGTATAAGCTTTTGAATTTTAGGAGTACAATATAACAGAGCATATTTGTAGGTGATATTTTTTCCACATCATCGCTTGACCGGTCCCTAGTGCGTTCAAGCGAACTGTCAATAGTTCTATTGTTTTTAGATCTCGAATTGTTCAACTTACAGCCCACTCCTATATATAGAATGGTGATTTCAAAGCTCAAGATAGAAAGAGAAGATACATATTATAAGAAGATCAATTCAATTTAATAATTCAGCAATTCTCTCAAATCTTGAGAGTTCAACTTGAAGACAATATTTCAACATCTTAGCTGAATTCCTGAGATTAACTTTACTGAATTCCTAATAGTTTCTATAGAGAATTCTATCGGTGTAAAGTAGGTGTGATGGTAATCAAGTACGTGGAATGATGTATGTGAATTCGACAAGCGAGTCTTGAAGCATGTGATACTTCATCCCATATCAGTGTGAAAAATAGAAATTATATCTGGTATATAAAAAAACTTATGAGCTAGTACTAATAACTTGAGTTTAAGTATTTTGGAGTTAGGCTTTTTATTCAAGTTATTCGGTCAATGGTCCACTTGGATCGTTATAAATGGTATAAGAGCTCACGTTGGTTCCTAGTAAGACTTCGTAGCGGTATGAATAGATGAGTAGAGGTTTCAGAGAAGGGTTAAAGCCCTAAAATTGTATACAATGTGCACGCTTATAAGTTTCTCGATCTGTGTCGGGTAATGAGCTGCTATCCACATTCCAACCAAAGAAAGAACTTGAGCCACGCGATGAGAGCACCTCGTATTTGAGTAGAGGATATTATGATACTCCATCACACACTAGTGAGAGGAACTCGTGACATACTACGAATCACTTTAGTTTAAGCATTTTGAGCCATATTCTTAGGCTATCTATTCAAATTATTAGGCCAGTGATCTACTTAATTAGGTCGTTACAAAGCATCTATATTGAGGGTTCGACTTGAGTCTATATGTAATCTTGTAACTGTTCATTACTATAGTATTTAATTTATATCTAGACTGCTCTTGTGGTTTTTATCTAAGTTGGGAATTTTACATAAAAAATTATGAGTCTTTTATTGTGTGTGATTGGTTATTTTAATTGTTTGTGATTGCTTAGATATAAAATAATCAAATACTGACGTTATCTTATTTCGTTGCTTATAAAATAATTTATAAATTATTTTTTTTCCAGATAGGTTGTAAGGCCGAAACCAATGCAAGCTAGAACAGCCAATCTAAATAAGGCAACTCATAGTTACAAATAATTTGTTCAAATACCCTTATAAGTTTATCACTATAAACTACATATAGATTTTTAAAAAAAAATTGTTCAATAACAAAATAATTGAAAATAACGCAAATATTTGTCTAACATAATATTTTAATTATGTGACCTAAATCAATTATTAATTTTAATATTTAATATTTAATATTTAATATTTTTATATTGAATTAACCCGGACTAATTTAAAAGCTCTCATTTTATATATATTTGAAGTTTTAATTAAAGTAAAAAAAAAAAAGAAAAAAATAAATTAAAATATTCTTTTTTTAAAAATTATTGACCGGAACATACTCGAAAATTTTCGATACCCACTTGCGTTTAACAAACTCGAGGAATTTGTTTTGGATAAAACGAGTCTCTAAAATCTTAGAATATGCAATTAGGTCTTTTCAGATAACTTTTGAGTCATTTTTCTTTCTTAGAAGTGTATTAATATTGTGTCCAAAGGTATTTTAATTATAATTTAATTATAAAATTAATTTTTAATAATAAATAATTTCTTTAATATTAAGAATAATAATGTAGAAGAAGATTTTTAATAATCTCGCCATAAACTCATAGTATCCTCTAAAAATTATATAAAATTAATTATATTTTTTTGAACTACATGCATGCATATATGTATATATATTAAAAATATATTTGTGATAAAAGATAAAAAAAAGTTAATTTTAAAAAGAGTAAAAGAAAAAGATTAAAATTTAAATAGAGAGAGAAAGAGATCAATGAGAGAGAATGTAGGATAATGTAAAATGTATGTCACGTAGAACAAATGTTAACATCACAATTATTTTCATTTGTAACGTAGATTTGTTTAACTTTTTTGATTGAAAAAAAAAATGTATTTGAGAATACTCACTTGCCCTCGTTTGGCAACTTGGGTTTAATTCAGGCTGTTTGCTTAAAGTCGCGAAGCAAAATAAATAAAAAGTTCGTTTGATAAATTGAAAGAATGACTTTAAGTCAAAAAATATAATGCAAAAAATTTAACTTAAAGTGAATTTAAGCTTAAAGAACTTTAAGTAAGAAAATATTGTTATATTTTTATATAATTTTTTATTCAGTAGAGATCTTGTTTGATAGATTGTAACGAGTAAATTATAAGAATATAATTTTTATAAAAAAAAAATATGCATAATAAAAGTTATGATATTTTTAAAAATATATGTAAAATTATTTTATGTAAAAAAGTAAAATGGAATTAAAATTTTTTGGATGTCCAAACAAGATATTTTAGTTTTTTTTTTACTTTAAACAAAAAAAAAACAAAAGCCCTATTTAAAGTCAAATGCAAAACGAAACCTAAATATATATAAAGAAAAGCTTAGTTCTTCTGCTTTTGTTAAAGTCTTTTTACCTTTTAAATTCATTTTGTTAGCTAATTTTGAAGTTAATTATCTTTGTATTTGATTAATATTTTTTTATGATTCTAAATTTTAATTTGTTTATCTCTATGAATAGAGTAATCATGAATTTTATGGCATTCAAAATCATTAATTGGTGAATGAGAAATTGACTCTAAAAGTGTGTTATGAAAATTGACAAAATTATGGTAACTAAGTCCTATCCCACATTGGTTGGGAGAGAAAAGGGAGAGTGTCCAATTTAGTATAAATGAGTTTTCAATCCCACATTGTATGGGAGAAACATGGGTGGGTGATTTATATAAGCCAAGTTGAGCTTAAGGGGTGTGCTCCTTGGGGGTTTCCAGCTTTGTGGATGGTGGAGGACTTACTCAACGGTGGGTTCGAACCAAACCTCACATGCGCGTTGCCGGCTGGCCTCAGGCTCAAGTCCGTGGGTTGTAAGTTGTGGGTCGACTTTTAACTTTTTGTAAAAAAATTATTTAATTAAATTTTTGAATTTAAAATTTAAATTATTTAAATTTAAATTAATAGTTACCGTTTAATCCTAACCATTGGAAGGGTTCGAGACCGTTGGAGGAATTTCGAACCGGTTCGTGCCTGTTGGGCGGTCCAACCACCAGGGCGAACAGGTGTGCCATCAGTTCGGTTAATTCGAACATTCGCCATTTACGCCTATAAATAGGATGTTCTAGACCCATTTCCAGCATCCATTTTCCCAAGTCTCTATTATCGAAACTCTGCATCTCCATTGTCGAAACTCTGCATCTTTCTTCCAGTCATAGTTTTTCAAGAAAGTTCAAATATCGCAGCATTCGTTGGTATGCATATTGCCATGCTACATCTGCACACGACAATCGTTTTATTCTGGAGGCAGATGCTCGATACAACGCAAGTATCGAGGCGGGGCGCAATCTGTCTTAAAGGGCGCAATCTGTCTTAAGGAGACAGTGTTGAACGCTGGACTCGATTGTAAAGTTTTGATTGTTCTGTAAGCTTTATTTTATTCAATTTAATATTGTTCTGTTTGGTTAATACAGTATTCTTTTCCTTCCAGTTTCATTTTATCTATTCTGTTTTAGAAATTATTTTACGTTTTGCTTCTGTTTTGTTTGCACAAAATAGTACCCTAATTTCTAAAACAGTGTTGTATTTTACAAATCAACAGTGTTTCCAAAATAGTGTTTTCTCAGCATACTTAAATGTATAATTAGTCTATGTTTTCTTGGTTTTTTTAATTCTATTACTGTATTATTATTTTCAAAATTAATTACAACTTTTTGGGTGCTGTAAATTGATTCATTATTCTGTTAGTTTTTGATTTCGATAAACTGACAGATTGTTATTTTTTAGAATATTAAAACCAACAATCTTAAGACAGATTAATTATTCTGTGTTTCTGAAATTAATTATGTCGGTATTTAATTAAAGGAGTGCTTTAATTTACCTGTTAAGTTATTAAACTTGAGATACAGTATTTTAATTTATTGTTTTAAAGTTTTATAAACTTGGTTTTATTTAATATAGTTGTTGCAGTTTTAAATTACTATAATCTTATTATTGGATTCTGTTTTGGTGTTAAATTGGCTTTTGCAGTTATGACAACCAAAATCGACAACAGAATGAACCCTACCCTTATTGCTTCTGCCCCTATGGTGGCCTCTGTTTCGACCCTAGTTCTGGCTACGATTCCTGTGAACCACAAGGAGAAATCAAAAAAGTACAATGGGACAGATTTTAAGAGCTGGCAGCAAAAGATGCTATTCTACCTCACGACGTTGAATTTGGCGCAATTCTTCCAAAAGGATGCTTCTTCGTTGTTTGAGAGCGAGAGTGACAGACAGGTTGTGGCTGTAGTCGACGCTTGAAAGCATGCTAACATTTTGTTCCGCAACTATATCTTGAACGGTTTGGACAACACGTTGTATAACGTGTATAGTTCATTGAAAACGATAAAAGAATTGTGGGATTCCCTTGACAAGAAGTACAAAACGAAAGATGCCGGGATGAAGAAATTTGTCGTCAGCAGATTCCTCGAGTTTTTTATGGTGGATTCAAAGATCGTCATCAGCCAGGTTCAAGAGTTTCAACTAATTTTGCATGAGATTCATGCCGAGGGCATGATACTGAGTGAGTCATTCCATGTGGCTGTAATTATTGAAAAGCTGCCACCGCCCTAGAGGAATTTCAAGAACTATCTAAAGCACAAGCACAAAGAAATGAAGCTTGAAGACTTGATTGTCAAACTCAAGATAGAGGAAGATAACTGCATTGCCGACAAGAAAGGGTTACTGGGGTTCTAGTTCAAGGCAAAGGCCAATGTGGTAGAACAAGCCCAGAAAGGGAAGAAGCGAAAGAATCGTAACCAAATGGCCAAGGATGGTGATTCTAAAAAGTTCAAGGGAAGGTTCTTCGTATGCGACAAGTCAGACCATCAGGCGAAAGAGTGCTGAAGCCGCAAAGACCAAGGAAATGCCTCGAAGAGGCAGAAGCAATCTCAGGCCAACGTTGCTGAAATAGAGAACCTCTCATCTGATGTGTCTGAGATGAACCTGACAGCTGTAGTATCTGAGATCAATTTGGTTGGATCCAACCCCAGGGAGTGATGGGTGGATACTGGTGCAAACCGACATGTTTGTGCGAATAAGAAGATGTTCACCACTTATCAATCAGTGACAAGTGGAGAACAACTATTCATGGGAATGTTGTACTGAAAATGACATCGGGCAAAGAGCTGACGCTTAACAATGTCTTACAAGTGCCTAAAATTTGGAAGAATCTTGTGTCGGGGTCATTGTTAAGCAAGCATGGGTTTAAACTGGTTTTTGTATCTGACAAGTTTATACTTAGTAAGAAGGGCTTGTTTGTGGGGAAGGGGTACATGGCAGTGGCTTATTTAAATTGAATGTACTCACAGTTGTTCCAACTATGAATAAAATTACATTTTCTACTTACATGCTTGAGTCTTTTTTTGTGAGGCATGGTAGATTAGGACGTGTTAATTTTGAATCTTTGCGTAGATTAATTATCATGGATTATTTATCTGAATTTGAAATTGACTCAAATAATAAATGTGAAACTTATGTAGAAACTAAATTATCTAAAGCACCTTTCCAATCTGTGAAAAAAAGTGCCGAGCCTCTTGGTTTAATCCATAGTAATATATGTGATTTGAAATTTGTTCAAACACGAGGAGACAAAAGGTACTTTATCACTTTTATAGATGATTATATTAGGTACTATTATGTGTATTTGCTAAGGAGTAAAGATGAAACTTTAAAAAATTTTATTTTGTATAAAAAGAGGTTGAGAATCAACTTGATAGAAAGATTTAAGTTTTAAGGAGTGATAGGGGAGGTGAATATGAATCACCTTTCGATAAATTCTATTCACAATATGGAATTATCCATCAAACTACAGCTCCTTATACTCTACAGAAAAATGGAGTTGCTGAACGAAAAAATAGGACTTCAAAAGAAATGATGAATGCTTTACTCATTAGTTCGGGTTATCTCAGAATTTGTGGGGGGAAGCGATACTTTCTACCAATTACATTCTCAAAAAAATATCCCATAAAAGAACGAACAAAATTTCGTATGAATTATGGAATAGTCGAAAGCTTTCCTATAAATTCTTAAGAGTGTGGGGGTGTTTAGCCAAGGTAGTGGTTCTAGATCCTAAAAGGGTTAAGATTGGATCGAAAACTATTGATTGTATATTTATAGGATATGCAAATAATAGTAGTGCATATCGATTTCTAATACACATAAGTGATATCCTGAGATTCAAGTGAATACGATCATTGAATCTAAAAATGTATCGTTCTTTGAACATGTATTTTCGTGCAAATCTACACAAGAGATAAGTTCTCTTAAAAGAACTTATGAAACTACAGTAGGCAGTAACCAAGTGGAAGATGGGGATCAAGAATTGAGAAAGGATGAATGACTTAGAAGTAGTAAACAAACTAGAACATCTAAATCATTTGGTTCGGATTTTCTAACATTTTTGTTAGAAAATAAGTCTCTAACTTTTAAGGCTGCAATGTCCTCCCCTGATGCACCTTTGTGAAAAGAGACAATCAATAGTGAAATTGAATCTATTTTGCAAAATTATACTTGAAAACTGGTAGATCTTTTACTTGGCTGTAAAGTTCTTAGATATAAATGGATATTCAAAAGGAAAATGAAAGCAGATGGATCAATTGAGAAATACAAGGCGAGGCTTGTAGTTAAGGGATACAGGCAAACTTAAGTGGACTATTTTGATACTTACTTGCCTGTGAGCAGAATAACTTTCATTAGGTTAGTGATTTCTATTGCAACATTATTTGATCTACTTCTTAAATGGAGATTTATATGAAAAAATCTATATGGATCAACTTGAGGGTTTTATAGCTCTAGAACAGGGAAAGAAGGTTTGTAAGCTTGTTAAGTACTTTTACGGGTTAAAATAAGCACCTAAACAATGGTATGAAAAATTTAATAGTGTAATGCTGTTAAATGGATTCATAATAAATGAGTATGACAAATGTGTCTATATGAAAGACATTGATAAATGTTATGTAATTGTTTGTTTGTATGTTGATGACATACTAATCTTGGGTAGTAATAATTCTATGATTAAAACTACCAAGAATATGTTGAATAAGAGATTTGACATGAAAGATATGAAAATAGCAGATGTTATATTATGGATGAAAATCACTAAAACATCTGATGGATATGCCTTATCTCAATCCCACTACGTTGGAAAAATTCTTAAGAAATTTGATAAAGGTAATACTCGCATTGCCAGGACACCTGTAAGTATAAATCTACATTTATCTAAGAATACAGATAAATGCATATCACAATTGAAATATTCCCGTATTATTGAGAGTTTCATGTACTTAATGAATTGTACGAAACCTGACTTGGCATATGCTGTGAGCAAATTGAGCAAGTATACTAGTAACCTTAGGACTGACCATTGGCAGGTAATCATAAGGGTGCTAAAATATTTGAGATACACCTAAAACTATGGGTTGTACTACATTCGATATCCAATTGTACTGGAAGGGTACAGTGATGCTAATTGGATATCTGATACTAATGACTCAAAATTCACAAGTAAATATGTATTCACTTTGGGTGGAGCAGCTGTGTCATGAAAATCGTCTAAACAGACGTGTATAGCGAGGTCCACAATGGAATCTAAATTCATAGCTTTAGACAAAGCTGAAGAGGAAGCTGAGTGGCTCTGTCAATTTTTGGAAGACATCCTTATGTGGCATAAACCTGTGTCAGCCCTCTGCATATAGTGCAACTGTCAATCAGTAATGGATAAGGCACAGAATAATATCTATAACTGTAAATCTCGACATATACGTCGTAGACACAATACTATGAAACACTTGCTCTCGAGTGGAATAATTTCTATTGAACATATAAAATCTAAAGACAATATAGCGGATCCATTAACTAAAGCCTTAAGCGTAGAACAAGTTAATCGTTTATCGAGGGAAATGGATTTACAGCCTATGAATTATGAGTCGCCTCAATGGCAATCCAACTTAGCTGACTGGAGATCATAAGATCTAGGTTCGAAGAGACAACAGAATTGTGTGTGATTCAGTGTAATTACTGTGGAGATAAAATCTCATACCCATTCTTATGATAGTACAGTGATACCTGTAGCGTTATTAGGTTAAACTATGATTTTAATGATTCTTATACCTTGAAATTCAAGTGGGGTATAGCAGGATACTCTTAATAAGAATCACCTATATGAGTGAAAAGAGGCCACTACTGTGAGAATGTTAAGGCTATATTCTCTAACAACACTCATGAAACCAGAATTTGCACAGGGCTAAAATGGGCACAACCGTAAGAACCTAATTGTGTTTAGAAAAATTCTGTATGAACTCTATTGTCTTGGCTTACACGAACGGCTGAACAGTTCAAGGCATCGCGTCCACTGATTAGCCAGTAAGTTGATAGTTTTTCACAAGGGAAGGTTCAAAACCAAAAGCTACCTATCCTATACAGAATTTTTCTTATTGAACTTTCATTGTGTCTACATCTTATTGCGCATTCTTTTCCGTCAAATTCCACTCATGTGGGGGATTATTGGGAAAAAAAGTGGGTTTTGAAAAATTAGAACATGATTTTTAGCTAACTTTGAAACTAATTATCTATATGTTAGATTAATCTTTTTTGATGTTTTCAAGTTCTAATCTATTTATCTCCATGAGTAGAGTAATCATGAATTTGTGGTATTCAAAACTATTAATTGGTGAATTAGAAATTGACTGTAAAAGTGTGCCATGAAAATTGGCAAAATGGTGGTAACTAAATCCTATCCCACATTGGTTGGAAGAGAAAACGGTGAGTATCTAATTTAGTATAAATGAGTTTTCAATCTCATATTGGTTGGGAGAAACATGAGTGAGTGACTTATATAAACCAAATTAAGCCTAAGGGGTGTGCCTCTTGGGGGTACCCAGTTTTGTGGATGGGGGAGGACCTACCCAACAATGGGTTCGACCCAAACCGCCGCCACCTCCCGCTCATCCGACCGGGCGTGCCGAGCCGAGCCGAGCTGGGCTCGGGTCCGTGGGCTGTGGGTTGTAGGTTGTAGGTTGTAGGTCGACCCTTATCTTTTTGCAAAAAATTTATTTAATTAAAATTTTGAATTTAAAATTTAAATTAATAGTTACCATTTAATTCGAACCATTGGATGGGTTCGAGACCGTTGGAGTAATTTTGAATCGGTTGGCGCCTGTTGGGCATTCCAATCGCTAGGCCGAACCGGTGTGCCATCGGTTCGGTTAATTCGAACCGTTGCCATTAATGCTTATAAATAAGTTGTTCCAGACCCATATCCAGCATCCGTTTTCCCAAGTCTCCATTATCGAAACTTTGCATCTCCATTATTGAAACTCTACATCTTCCTTCCAGTCATAGTTTTTCAAGAAAGCTCAAATACAGCAGCATTCATTCGTGTGCAGATTGCCGTGCTACATTTACACACGACAATCGTTTCATCGTGGAGGCAGACGCCCGATGCAATGCAAGCACCAAGGCGGGGCACAATCTGTTTTAAGGAGACAGTGTTGAACGCTGGACTCGATTGCAAAGTTTTGATTCTTCTGTAAGTTTTAATTTATTCAATTTTAATATTGTTCTGTTTGGTTAATACAGTACTATTTTCCTTCCAGTTTCATCTTATCTGTTCTGTTTTAGAAATTATTTTATGTTATGCTTTTGTTTCATTTGCACAAAATAGTATCCTAATTTCTAAAACAATGTTGTATTTTACAAACCGACAATGTTTTCAAAACAGTATTTTCTCAGCGTGCTTAAATGTATAATTAGTTTCTGTTTTCTTGGTTTTCTTTTAATCTCTTACGGTATTATTATTTTCAAAATTAATTACAACTTTTTGGGTGCTGTAATTTGATTCATTATTCTGTTAATTTTTGCTTTCGATAAATCGACAGATTATTTTTTTTTAATTATTACAACCAACACATTTATAAGAAAATAGATTAATGTTTTGAAAATAC